>JASDQU010094991.1:0-11121 GCA_032191745.1 Picea mariana | reverse complement strand
CCATCCGTCGGAGAGCATAGGTGCGGGGTCCAACCCTAACACATTTTTCAAGATCCGTATAGGCACATTTATAACATAGGTATGGCCCTGTGTGGCACAAATTTCGAGACGAAGAGCCTAGGAGGGGTCCATAAGTGATAGTGATGCAATTTAACGAATTATAAACATTTTTGCATGATTTTTTGATCCAAATTCAATGGTATTGTCCGTTTTGTGATCTAGGCAGTAGAATTTAAGGGCTATGGCCAAGTCCATGTCTGCTTAGCACACTTTATGAGGCATAGTTTCACCTTTCAAAACATGGCCATGTTTATAGTAAAAAGTTGTAGAATGATGAGACGGACCTGTTGGCGCTGTGTGTGCTGAGTTTTGAGTAGCCAGTTGAGACTTGGGACGAAACCCAATGTAAGTTTCATGTATTTATGATTTTTGCCTCTTTTTGGAAATTGCAAGAGGGTGAATGTATGTTGTAKATTTTGGTGATGTTTGAGTGCTGCAACAAGGCAACAAGATCTGAATTATTGCAGTAAATCATTGTTTGAGCCTTGCACGCAAACCGAGATGATGCGGTAAGAGGCCATTTTGACACTTCGACAAAAAGTAGTCATGTTTATAGCTAAAAGTCTCAGAATTGCGAGATGAGTGTTGGGTTGAGAAAAAGGTATAAATATTCTCTTTGTTACTTTGGTTTGTGATATATTCTTTGTTGACTTTTCTATTAATTTGAAGTAATTAAGGAAGAAAATGGTTAAAAAGTCTTTAGGAAATATTATTGAATGATATTAGATATTTTCTGAACTTTGGTTTGAATTGTTTCGATTTTATGTAGAAATGGACAATTGATGTTAATTAAAGATAATTAAGAAGATCATGAAGATACACAGGCCATTGAAGATCAAAGAAATCAGGCAGAAAATGGTTCAAAGGAAGATTGACTTTTTATCTTGCAATCTTCATAAATAGTAAAAGCAATCCTGAGGATCTCTTGATCCTCATGATAGCTTAATTTACTTATCTCGTTGTAATATATAAAGGATAGTGAACGATAGAGAGATACCCAAAAGCATTCAGATCTCTTAATTGTTGACACTCTGTACAAGCAATCCCATTGTAAATGATTTATCAGTTATGGAATTAATGAAAGATCCAAGCGTTTTGATCATTTCTGTGTATTGAGTTTTTTGTAGCAGTATCTTTTGAAGACCGTGGGCCCAGTCGACATGAGCTACTGTCTCATCTGTAATCTTATCAATTCTGTTATATTTATGTGATTTGAATTTCCTTTCAACAGTTAAGATAGACTTGTTAATTTGTTGATTCTTTTATGAATTGGTTATGATGTTCCATTTGTAGAGAGTAGATGTTCCATTTGGAGATTATCGATTGTTGTTCCATTTCTATTTGCTATCAACTCATCACTTGTGAATTCATTTAATTTAAATTCACATTTGCTGTTCCTTTCATTTAATTCGCATTTGCTGTTCCTTCTTAAATAATCAGTAGATCGTTCTTCCTTTCCAGTAGATTAATTAATCATGGAGAGATTGATTCATTAAGTGTTTTCGTATATTAAATTACTGTTTCTTAGATAAATGAATGAATTCAATAAATTGATTGATGTTTTGATTTATGGTGTGTTTCAACTCAGAATAAATTTCTGTTGATTGAGTTATTAGTTTCAGAGTTTTTAGTTAATGTGTGAAGAACTTGATTATTGTAGTAATTTAGATAGACTTAGATTTGCTGTAATTGAATTATCTACACGATTTAAACCTCTACGACTATCTGCATAGACTTTGCTGACATTCTTGAAAGAGAAGACGAATCCTCGGTTGATAAATTTAATGTCAGAATAAGGTTGTTTTTAGGACATCTTTAGAGCCCAACATTTTGGCGTTGTTGCCGGGGAGAATGTCAAAGATAGCATAGGTTGCATTCCTGGAGGATGAGGTATTAAAAACGGAAGGTAAGAACCTACGTAGGCAACAAGTAAAATTCTTGTGCCAACACCTACCTTTAGCTGATGCATAGAGGTCATATAGGTGCATATAATTTGTGTCGGTGTGTATGACTAAGAAGAAAGAACCTGGAAAACAAAAACCCTTACCAAAAAATACAAAATCCCAGGGCCCSGTGCCCCCTGGAAGGAGCACTTTTATAGACGTAATTATTTGAAAAGATGAATCTCAAGCCTTGATTGGACCTCGAAAAGGTTCTACCCGAGTCACTTAAGCAACAAATTCACCAACTGCAGCTCATGCTGAGGTTCATAACGGAACTGAAGGAACTGGATARAGTTTTCAAAATACACACACTCCACTTTTCAGTCCTTTAGGCGCGGGAATTTCTTGTAATTTGAGAGAAGRAGAGGGGGAGACCAGTGGAATTGCTGAGGCAAACCCACCACCTCTTGAACCTGGATCTCCTGTGATTTTGTCAAGAAAAGGAACACCTGAAATCCCAGACATAGGTAGAGCGATAAAATATCCTAAGGGACCAAGTAATCAACCACCTCGAGTAGAACACCCAGACCAAGAAATCCTTGAAGGCTATTGGCACATCTTCGACCAAATGGCACAACAAAATCCACCGTGACCCCAGACTTCCACTTTGGAATATCCTATAGTTGATCTGGTTGCTAATGCCCCAATGAAATCCATTCCACTACATAATCTTCCAACCTTCAATGGATTGATCTCAGAGGACCCTGACGCGTTCTTATTCGAGTTTGATGTCCTGGGTAGAGGCTATGACTATAACTCTGAACCCAAAAAACTAAAGCTATTTCCTTCCACTTTGAAAGGAGAAACTTTACAATGGTTTATGGGACTAGGGGGAGGAACTATAAGTTCATGGGATGAAATGAAACAAGCCTTCCTTACAAAATATCAATATTATTGTAGAACCAGGGATTTAAAGGATGAAATCTTTAAAATGACTGCAAAAGAAAATGAAACACTAGAAGAATATGTTGAAAGATTTCAATATAACCTATAGAGATCACCTTACAATACACTACCAGGTGAGGTAATTAAAGCCACTCTAATAAAAGGTATGAATGATGAATGGGTAGAAACATTGAATTTAATGGGAAAAAGGTGATATTTATCAAGAAACATATGATGACATTATCCAATTGTGTATCAGGTGTTCACACAGTAGTACATGAACCAGATCGGGAATACAAGCCCCCATCACCAGAAGTAGCAACATCACTAGCGGGAGCATCACCCGAGCAGAAATTGGTAATCTTTTAGAAAATTTTAAAACAAAAATTTTGGGTACTCTGACTACACAATTGGATGTTCTTTAGGATAAATAGAAACAAGCGGAATAAGAACAGTCATTGGCTATATTTTGTCCACGATTCAAGAGGAAACATGGTTCAAGAGAGTGTCCCTTGGATGTGGTTCAGACCTACGACATCTATGCCAAAGACCATGTGACAGAGCAATGTCCATCGCTTCCAGGATTAAAGGGTGTCTTTAAAGAAGCATAAGAGGAAACAAAACCAATATATTTGATGGATCAACGTCGCCAGTGGCAGGCTCTCCCCTCAGGTACGCCACAAGATCCTTCTTCTTTCTTTTCTGGGCAGTATAATCAACAACATAATTCTAGAAACACATGGCAGGGCCAACCATTTGCTAAACCCACCTAGAAATCCCTACAATATCCTACTGCACCCTGGCCAAATCGACCAATTTCTAAACCTACTTGGCCTAACTTGCAATACCCTACCCCATTTTGGCAGAATTCAAATAATAACCCCTATCCTTCATAGTGGACTAGCACAGCTGCCCAAGCCCCCAATTGGACTCAAAAGTGGCAGCACCACATGGGATTGACCAACCAACCCATAGGAATGGCTCCTCAAGCTCATACCACTTTACAAGTTCCACTTCAATTACCCTAGAATCCTCAACCTCAAATGCGCCCTCAACTACCAACTCAACCCAACCCAAATCCTAACAACAAACCAGTCCAACTCGTGCAAATTCTCTAGAATTTGGAGGGTGAAACAAACTCTGTAGGGTGCAACAAACTTCGGTTGAGATCCGGGCATGTAATTTCTCCTGAGGAAAGTGACATTCATCAAGAACAGGAGAATGAGAATGATAGACAACCAACAATAAAACCATCGATTATGGTCATAATAGAAGAAACAAAATAGGGGGAAAACACAGTCGAGCAACAAAATCCTGATAAAGACGTAATTTCTCCTCCCCTGTTTCTTGAGAGGCTAATGATAGCAAAACCAACTGTATACCCCAACTTTGATATCACCGAGGAACTAAAATGTTTTTGTGTTAAAATTCTACTCCTATAGGCTTTACAAGATATCCCTGTTTATGAAAAAACAATTAAAGAATTATGTGGGAAGAAGCATGGAAGGAAAACTAAGAATCCATCAACTGTTCACATGGTAGGAACTTTGTCCGATCTTATTTAGGCAAGCAAGAGCTAGTCAAATACACAGACCCAGGGAATCCCATGGTAATGATTCAGATATAGGGTTGTTTTTTTCCAAACACACTAGTGGATTTGGGGGCAGGCATCAATATTCTAACTACCGAGACCTATAATGTCTTGGGGATCACCTCCTTCGAACCTACTTCAACTATGTTAGAATTGGTTGATAGATCAGTGGTTAAACCAGTCAACACATTACAAGACATAACAATCTCGATCGTCTCTTGGGAATACCCAGTTGGTTTCCTAGTTATCAACCCAAGAAGTAGACTCGATGGACATCCATTAATATTGGGACGACCATGGCTAGCAACATCAGATGCATACATAGGATGTCGCATAGGCAACATGACAATTTCTAGAGGAAGTGATATAAAAAACCTTATCTTGTATCCTCCAGCTAAACCAAGTCTGCTTGTCATACATTAGCAGTTGCAACCACCTAGATATCTATAAGAAAACCTACGATCTCCTCTCACACTAGAAGAAGCTCTTGGGCTCAAAAACCAACTAGAATATGATGTGATCAACAACTTCATTAACAACCCAACAATTATAAGCAACCCAACATGTCAAATGCTGAAAGCCATTTTAGATAATGAAGCATAGGGAGATCCTTTGGAAGAGTTGATGGAGAAACAGATTCCCATTACTGCTTTGCACAACAAAATTACAGTTGAAATCACACTAGGAAGATTTCTGAATATTAATGCCAATTTGAATGAGGAACAACAACAAAAATTGATTTAGATCCTTTCTAAATATCAACAAGCTTTTGCTTGGGAGTATCCTGACATGAAGGGAATTGATCCCCAACTATGTACACATCATATCTATATTGAAAAATATGCCCAACACATCTGACAGCCCCAACGAATTTTAAACCCTCATATAAGGGACATCGTCAAAGAAGAATGATAGAAACTGTTGGATGTAGGTTTCATATATCCTATTTCAAACAACCACTGGGTCTCTCCACTAGTAATCGTCCCTAAGAAGAATGGTAAGTGGCGAATCTGTGTAGACTACAAAGAACTCAATAAATCTACCCATAAGGACCATTTTACCCTACCATTTATTGATTAGGTCCTTGATACTTTAGCAGGGAAGAATTTTTTCTCCTTCCTAGATGGATTTAGCGGTTATAATCAGATTCAGATCACTCCGGAAGACCAGGATAGAACTACATTTACATGTCCCTGGGGTACCTTCGCATATCGAGTATTTCCCTTTGGATTATGTAATGCTCCAACTACATTCCAGAGAGCTATTTTAAGTATATTTTCTGATTTAATTAATGAAGGACTTGAAGTTTACATGGATGATTTTACCCCTTATGGCATTGACTTTGATCAAGCTTTAAGAAATATAGAGAAGGTACTTGAATGATGCATTTCTACTAGGCTATGTTTGAGTCATGAGAAATGTCATATGATGATGACTGAAGGTGTGGTACTAGGACACTCTATTTCTGTAGATTGAATCAAGGTAGTCCCAACAAAATAGAGGTAATCCTTAATTTGCCTACACCTCCTACACAAACTGAGGTACGTAGTTTCCTTGGCTATGTAGGATATTATCGTAGATTCATAGAAATTTTTTCAAGAATAGCTGCACCTTTACATGCTTTAACTGGTAATGTAGAATTTTAGTGGTCTGATAAGTGTAATGCTGCATTTGTAGAGCTTAAAAGGTTAGTTTCAACAACACTGGTGCCGAGAGGACCAAACTGGAAATTACCATTTCACATCTCTTCAGATGCATCAGATATCGCTATAGGCGCTGTCCTTATACATGAAGAAGACAAGAAACCTTATGCCATTTATTTTATTATCAAAAATCTTACTCTTGCCGAATTAAATTACACAGTAACAGAAAAAGAATTTTTAGCCATTATACATGCTATTAATAAATTTTGCCACTATATAATAGGCTATCCAGTAATTTTGTATACTGATCACTCTGCTATTAGATATTTAGCCAACAAACCAATTACTAATGGACGGGTTACTTGGTGGTTGTTTCTATTGCAGGAATTCAACATCACCATTAAGGATCGGCTGGGAAGAGAGAATCCTATTGCAGATTTCTTGTCTCGTGTACCCAAAAAAGATAAATTTTTGACAGTCGAAGACCAATTTCCAGACGAACACCTGTTCGTTGTGACTATTAAGACGCCGTGGTACGCTGATGTGGTGAATTATCTGGCAGTTGGGAGACTTCCAACACACCTGTCATCAAGAGAAACAAAATTAATTGTTTAGCGCAGTGCACGGTTCACCTGGATTGGTGGATATCTTTTCCACACAGGGTCTGATCTTCAGATCCGAAGATGTGTCAGAGACAATGAAATTTACAATGTCTTGAAGGTGGGTCATGATAAGCTCTGTGGCAGGTATTTTGTAGACCACAGAACTGGGCATAATGTTTTGTAGATGGGCTATTATTGGCCCTCAATATTCAAAGATGCAAAGAAGTATGTCCAGGCCTGTGACAAGTGTCAGAGGATGGGCCGACCAAGACAAGCCAATGAAATGCCCCGACAACCACAAGTGGTGATGGAACCTTTCGAGAGATGGGAATTGGATTTTGTTGGCCCCTTCAACCCAAAATCAAACCAAAAGGCTTATATCCTAGTTGCAACAGACTATATGACCAAATGGGTAGAAGCGAGGGCCTTGCCAAATGCAACTGAGGAAGCAATCATTAAATTTCTCTTTGAACTATTTTTACGCCATGGATTACCCAGGGAAGTAATCACGGATGGAGGGTCACAATTTACAGCTCATAAAATATCGTCCACTCTGCGCAATTATCACATTAAACATAGGGTTACCTCCCCATACGACCCACAAGCAAACACAAAAGTAGAAAGTACCAATAAAGTCTTGGAGGCAATCTTGACAAAAACAATTTCAACAAATCGTCAAAATTGGGCATCCGAGCTTCCAAATGCCTTATGGGCCTATCACACAACATGGAGTAACACCACTGTCTACTCTTGTTATCACCTAGTCTTTGGCAAAGAGCCTATATTTCCAATTGAATTTGAGATCAAGACTCTAAGAATGGCCCAGGAAATTGGACTGGATCTTACCAAAGCACACACACAACACTTACAATAGATCAATGAGTTAGATGAAGCATGCTTGTTTTCCATTCAACACACAACTATTATTTAACAACAGAGAGCCAGCTGGCACGACAAGCATATCAAGAAGAAATCCTTCTAGAAAGGTGATTGGGCGCTTCTTTATGACTCCAGATTTTAGGATTTTATTGGGAAATTATAGACAAGGTGGATGGGACCGTATGAAATCAAAGAATTCCATGATAATGGCACTATCACTTTAGCTACCATCGACAGGTCTGATTCTCCTTTTTTGGTAAATGGACATCGACTATGACTCTACCACCAGCTACTTTCAAAAGAATCATTTTTCCAAGAAGTAAGTAATGATCCTACCGTTCATATTTTAGCTGGCTGGGAAGGTAACCCAACATCTTCAACTCCATGAAATTGTTGTCTTTCCATCACTGTACATATTGTATATATTTTTCTTTGAAGATTTGATTGAGTTTTTAGGTTTTTACTTTCTAGGAAAGTCACTATAAAGAGCTTTGAGGAACAAAAACTAGAAAAGATGATTGTAATGAAATATAATTAGCACTATTTTCTGTTCCTTATTCAAAACTTCAAGTTCCTCTTGTCTCACTTTGAAAAATCCATCGAATATAAACCTTGTTTTACACAGGAGATGAATATGTCATGTTCCGCAACAAAAAGTCGGGCGAATGCACTATAAGGATGCGTGGCTGTAGTAAATAGAAAATGAATGCATGACACCGTAAACCATCCAATATACTTCGATCATTGAATAAACCTACCCGTAAAAATTAAATGAATTTAGTTAAATGACTAATCAATCTTAGATTCGCTAAAAATTTCTGCGGGAGGTATCCAATTACTTAATTAGATGGTTAAATTTGAACATCATCGTCATCTTCCTTGAACATAACAACTGCCGTTCCCTTTGTTACGATTTATGTTCCCTTTGCGGGTAGTGTCGTTCATTCAAACATAACAACTGCCGTTCCTTTTGTTGTGATTACTGTTCCCTTTTGCAGGTAGTGTCGTTCATTTGAACGTAACAACTGTTGTTCCCTTTGTTATGAATGTTGTTCCCTTTGTGGGTGGTGCTATTCATCCGAATGTAACAACTTCCATTCCCTTTGTCGCGATTACCGTTTCTTTTTTTCGGGTAGCGCTATTCGAAAGAAACAATTGTTGTTCCTTTTTGTGGTTGTTCCTGTTGTTGTTCCTTTCCTTTGAAAGTAACGATTTTTGTTTCCACCAACAACATGTGCTTTTGATACGATTAGCCACTCCTTTGGGTATGAACTTCACTAACTAATTTTCAACAACATCACTTCTAATCATCATGGTAACAATTTGTCATTTTATTTTTGAGGAATATGTAGCATACCTTATCAAATTGTTCATGGATTGATTTTTCCGAATTATCTTAATATTGTTCATAATCCTTAACCACCATAATTCGTTTCTTTCCCTATATATATACATATAATTGAATGATAATTTGCCTTCACATCATAATAAGGAGTCTAAGGAACATTTTTACTTGGCATTCTTACACTTCTTATGCCATCCCAAACTCTTAAGGAGTAGATGAGCCTCCCTTAATAAAGCCTAAAAAAAATAAAATAAGGAAATAATAATAAAATAAATAAATAGAAATAAAGAAAAAAACCTTTTCCCAAAAAGGATAGGGGGTCTCATCATCAGCCAACCTACCACGATCATAAGAGATTAACATAAGTGACATTCCCACTATGGCTACCACACCAGGGCAATGGACTTTGGCATTTAGTGTCAGAGGACAAGAGGTCTCATCACGAGCCGACTTGTTCACTTTGTTATGATCTAGTGAGTGTCATTATTGTTGTTTGGCCACCAAACCATGATAGTGGCCTTTTTGGGAAAAGACTATTAAAACTATTTATTGAGGATACTGACTCATCYAGGGGTTAAAAGGAAACCCTGTCGAGGCTATGGACGCTTTCTGGCAGCAGTGGCTCTGCCTGTGGTATTGAAGTTTATCTTAATACGCTAAGTTTTTATTCTGTTCATTGAMTTCCTTTCTTAAAAAAGAGGCTATCATTCCGACTATATTCAACACAAGGGAAAGTAACAAAGTTATGACATGTGACATATTTATAAAATGTGAACATATTAAGACYCTTCAGAATATTCTTCCTTAACATATTGAATATTGGTATTTGAACTTGTAGTTTCCACAAAAGGTGTGATTATCATTCATGATTAACATTAAATTTCTTTGAAAGTTATTAACGGTTGTTCTCCCAGTGGCGAAAGCATAATACTTATCCCTCATTTGACTGATCACCATCATTACATTTACATATACCGATGGTCAAGGTCGACCTTTTCATTCATCGGGGGATGGACATTCCGCACGATTATCGATAGGCCATAATGATTACAGATAATGAGAAAATTCGTATTTCTATATACCATTGCTATTTTGTAATTTTTACCATTTCTAGTAATTTTTTCTCACATGCTCGTCTAACTAAGTTTGCAGTTGGGAACAATAGATGTGCTAACTTGTTTTCAGAAGACATGGGTGGCCGAAGCATTCRCCACGAGCCTAYATTGCTGTAAGTAATTGACCAAGCAAGGAAAATTCTACACCGTTTGGGATGGACACAATACTTTAATAGACTGCAGGGATTCAATATAAATRYTGCGCTAGCATTTTCCCAAAAMTTACAGGGCGAGTCTCAGTAATTTGAGGCATACAAATACCAGTTACTGATGCCATTATAACTGAGGTAACATGCCTGCCAAACGAAGGAACATAGTGGATCGGTAAATACACAACACTCAAGGAAGCTGTGGAGTCCTTCGCAGAAGCRGGGGAAGAATTCGAMAAAAAAGGAAAAGGCCTCAACCCCATTGCTCTTAACGAACCCTGGAGGGAGCTAGCATGCGTGATACAKAGATACATCACATGCGACAKGTGATATGACGTGGTGATACCTCACCACCTCAGGCTATTGGCAGTATTAAAACAAAAGTTAGTGATAAATCTACCGTTCTTTTTGAATACCATGYTGCATGAACTCGTTGGAAGAACCCAAAAAGCCAAAGACCCTGCTAATGTAATTAGTCATCACGGGTTAGTAAAATTGATAGTAAACAAGGCCTTAAACCATACACAAATAACTCAGGGAGACTTAATTGAGCCCGTAACAACTGCGGTTTCCTTTGTTGTGATTACTGTTCCCTTTTGCGGGTAGTGTCGTTCATTCGAATGTAACAACTGTCATTCCCTTTGTTGCAATTGTTGTTCCCTTTGCGGGTAGTGCCGTTCATCCGAATGTAACAACTGTCGTTCCCTTTGTTGCGATTGCCGTTCCTTTTTTCCGGGTAGCAATGTTCGAAAGAAACTGTTGTTGTTCCTTTTTGTGGTTGTTCCTATTGTTGTTCCTTTCCTTTGAAAGTAATGATTTTTGTTTCCACCAACAACATGTGCTTCTGATACGATTAACCACTCCTTTGGGTATGAACTTCACTAACTAATTTTCAACAACATCACTTCT
>JASDQU010094990.1:37771-50648 GCA_032191745.1 Picea mariana | reverse complement strand
AATGATCATGATTTAGAGTGGGTGGAAGACCTTTGGGAATATCTTCAAATACTTTGGAATTCTTATCAATGATCCCTTGGAGATCTTGAGGAATAGATGGCTTAGATGTTTGAACATCTATTGAGCATAGTTGTGCAATAACACCTTGATGCAACTTTTTCAATAATTTTGTCATGCCATTAGAGATTATCACCTTACCGGGTTTCCCTATGATACCTCTTGACTCAATTTCTTTTCCTTCCAATGAAAATTTCATGAAAAGTTCTTGAAAATTAAAAGCCATTGTTCCTAATGATTGTAACCATTGGATTCCTAGTACAACATCAGCACCACCCATGGGTATAGAAATCATTGGACTATTCATTACATATTCCCCCATATTAATATTGATCTTATTTCATTTTCCTAAGCAACTGATAGTTCCTCCATATGCAATCATTACTTGAAACTCTGGCGCTGGATATACAAAGCAATTGAGAGATTTGGCTAATTTATAGTGAATGAAATTATGAGTACTGCCAGAATCAATTAGGACTATTACCTTTATCTTTTTGATATATCCTTCGATCTTGAGGGTTTGAGGAGTGATAATTCCAGCCAATGCATTACACAATATTGTGGGAGTCAACTCTTCAGACAAAATTGCTTCTACGTTTTCATCTTGAGATGGTTCTTGTTCTTTTTCTTATTCTTCTTCCTCTTCACAATCTATGTAGAATAATTTCTTCTCACCACACTTATGTCCCTTACTGTACTTGCTGTCACAATTAAAGAATAAACAATTTGCTTTTCTTTCCTCCAATTGTTGAGGTGTCAACCTTGTAGGTTGAGGTGTTTTAGAAGAAGGAGCATTATTCTCTCTACAAAAGTTAGGATTGGTCCTTCTAGTAGCCATGGCCATATTTTTACGTTCAAAATTTCTTGCCACCCTAAATTCATTCTCCAATGATTTGGTTTCCCAAAGGCGAACCTCATGTTGAATTTTGTCCTTTAAAGTTCCTATGAATACATTAATCAAGTGCTCATCTGGAATATATGTTACCTTTATATTCAATCTTTGGAAGTTCTCAATGTGCTTTGTAACTGAACCCTTTTGCTTGAGATTTATCAATTGGCTAAAGAAGGTATTGCTCCTTGTATCCTCATAGTGTGTTATCATTTCTTCCGTGAAAATTGTCAAAGTGACGAGAGATTTGTGAGAACAAAGCCATCAATACCATACAAATTTATTGGTTTCTAAATATAAAGAAGTAATTCATACCTTTTGTGTATGTGACACATTATCTAGATCAAAGAATTACTCCATATGAAGTATCCATGTGATTGGGTCCTTGCCATCAAAATTCATCATATCGATCTTAGGAACATGGCTGGTCTTCAACCCAAAGTTGAAGTTTTTCCATTCTTGATTCACCTTCCTTGTGTCCTCATCATGAATTTCATGGGATACATTTTCATTTTCAGGTGTTCTCTCTATTAGGAAATTTTTCAATCCTTCCATGATATCCGCTTTTAAACCATCCATCTTAGTATTTATTGCCTCCAACTTAGCTTCCATTGAATCCATCATCTCTTGTAGTTCATCTTTTTTTACTGTCTTCTTTTGTAAATCATTTATGTCCCTGTGCATTTCTTCACCTTCATCAAGAGTCCAAGTAGGATTTTCTGGAGGCTTATTTGGTGTATAAGTTCCCTATTTTGGTGGAATGTTGGCCAAGTATCACTTTAAACCTTGATTTTGAGGTGGTTCTGCTAGACAATCTTCCTTTTATTGTATCTCCAAAATTTCATCCCTTCTTAGTATGATTTTTTTTTTTTGTAGGTCTCTGATATTTCTTCTCTGCAATGCCATAGATATAATAAAAATTGGATGTGCCAAGTGGAATTTATTTAGGAACCAAATATCAATATAACATAGAAAAACCTTAGAATAAATACTCAACGCCTTGAAAAAGAGAGAAATTTAGATAATAAGGCTCTTCGAGGGGGCAACCTCCTTATGCCTACATAAATGTTCAAATACCAGATGATTCCAAATGAAAATGTCTCCTTGGTATATATAGGAGACTAGGAGGTATAATAAAAACTAATGGACTAAATCCAGCATAAATAAAATAACATTACTAATGTAATATGCCCAAATTAAGGGGTAATGATCCACTATTTAGGGCTTAACAAGTTATATTCTCTGCGAAGCCATCTTGGAGTGAAGGACATAGTTGCCTAACAACTGTAGTTCTTCTTTTTACATACATTGTACCTTGAGGGGTGGTTTTTTCCATGAGGTTTTCCCTCTTTCCTCACTTTATTTTTAGTGTATCTTTTGTATTTGGGTACTTAACATGGCCTTGTTTCCGGTGCCCATTCTTTATTTTCACCATAGTGATGTTCAGGGGGGGTGTTGGAGTTACTTCACACACACCTAGGATTTCTTTTTCCTAAGGTTTTTCCTTGTTTATTATTAATAATTATTCATTATCCAGTCTCCTATATTTTAGGGGAGAATATTCCATGTGGAGAATACTCTCTTCACTTGACACTTCAATGTGGTTAGTTGAGTTGAGTCTAGATGTTGCATTGGTTTTGTCACCATGCAACATTGGGATCATCACCATGCTAATGCGCACTTTACTTGGTTTCATCACCCAAACAGCGCATTACCCTTGATTCATTGATCTACTCCTCACTACAATATGTTTCAATGAGTTAACTGAAGGTTGGTTGACTAGTTAACTCAACTAGGTGGCAGTTCACTCCCGTAACTGCCTAAGAGACTAGACTAGGTAGCAGTTCACTCGCGTAATTGTCGATGTGTGTCCAAATCACTCTAGACCACCACTACGGTGCATTGGTTCTCCTCCAGTGCACATTCATTGAGTTATAAAGAGTATATCATGTGTAAAATATTCATTATTGATTATAGTTAATGGGAATTCTTCCATTTTTTCTCTCCTTCTTCTTTCTCAATTTCTCTGTGCAAATGTGTGTAGTATTTTTTATCTAGATCTATTCTGTGTAGGTTCAACACATTTACAAGTTGTAGTTATAAAAGGGTGCATATTACTAATATAACCATAACTTTTTTTGTAATCATAATAAGGAGAGTAATACTCATAGCTTAAAGTGATACACATAGTACGTGTATTAGTTGCAGCTACTCTGTTTTATAACATTGATGCACATGTTAGATATCAATAGTAATGGTTCTATCACTATGTAACATGAACATGATGAAATCTTATTCCATATATAGTATGGATTAGTTTAGATAGAGCATGTAGAATGATAACCAATTTGTTGTGTGTATTCAGATTATTTATGCTTACTCAATTACACATAACACATAAAATATCACTAGTACCAACTAAGTGTGTTATCTTTTTCATTACCCCGAGATATCAACTATGTTCTAATTCCATTGATTTATCATTAGTATTAGGATCTGAATCACATAAGAGTATGATTTCCATTACTAAGCTTAGACTGGTCTGTGTAATAGCTTGAATATGGTTAAGATAGAGCTTTGATAGTGTTGAATAGGGAAACATAGACTGCTATAGAGATAAAATTCATGTGGTCATGATACAGGTAGAGAGATTTCACTATGGATTGTGTAATGGTTCACTCAAATCAATTCTAAGCTTAACCAAGCATACAAGATCAACTATTAGAAAATCATAAGCAATCAAATTGTGTTCATACTTAAGGTTTAGTTATACATGTTGGCATAGAGCTAGTAAGGCTATGTAATTATTACTATGATTCTAGTAAGTGTTAATAAGGTATGAAATGAATAGGGAAACACAGATCATTATGTCATAACAATGAGCTTAGCTTGAATATGGATTTCCTGATATCTGTAATCTAAGACCTGTATTAAGTATATCATGTTTATACAAATATTTTTTATTGCATTACGTGTAGTTACATCAATAAAGAATGGTCATTGATTCAATGGATTTGATTCACTAGTACTAATAACATAGTGAAATCAATAAGCTTATATATTCAATAGCGCTTACTACTAGCTTAACTAAGGTGATATAGTGATAGTTACTAAGATTAATATCAATATCATAGGTACAATATGGTCTCTTATACAGATCTTCTTTGAGTTCCATATCAATGTTTTCATTGTAACTAATACATGGGCATCATAGAGGAGATATAAGGGTGAATACATTACTCAACTTAAGCTAATCCAACTTTATTCACTAGTCAAAGATGGAAAGAGTGTGTTCAATAATATCGAGCTAGAACAGGAACAAGCATATATAAGTATTGAGCTTACATTACACCAATGACCACATTAGCTATCATAATACAAGATGATTGATTAGGTAGAATAATGTATGCTATTACTCTATCCTTAACCTATATGATGAATATGGACATTGTAGTATACACTAGAGTAACATTGAAACATACTTTTTTATAAAACAGCAATATGATACAATGTAGATTAGGGAAACACTATACTCATATCAACTGTACAAGCTTACAGATCCAGATATGATTTCCATAATGAATGGGTTATGTAATCAACAAGGGTTATACATCTCAGTACTTGTTATCACCTTTTTAATGATTATTAATAATAAGTAATGTAAGGGATATGCTAAGTTGAACACTACATACTCGTAGCTTAGTAATGACCAAGTAGTGGAAAGCTACTTCATAATGATCACCATTTCTAGTAATCACATCTTGGTATGTAACCAATAACTATGGCTCATATGGGATTAGTGCTTAGATATGATAAACTAGTCTAATTACAATGATTAAGTAGACTAAATATGTATAAGCTCAGGAACCATGCTTGTTTATCACAGTTTAAAGGTCAAATGGGGTTATATAAGCATAACATAGTATATTCAACAATCAATAACGACTTATTTTGGCCTTGTCCATGAACATGGACTGGACTGAATTCGGGCCTATCCTAATTTGACAATCATTGATACCCTTGGATTCATTCTCAGCAAGATCCAAAATGGATCTAAAAAGGACAAAAAATAGAAGTTCTCATATTTGGATGAAACCAACACCATTGCATAGTTCTCATTGTGTTGATTTGGACAGTATATTTTGTTTTGAAAATGGCCTATGTATGTGAAAGATATCACGATCTGAAGTCTAGGTCAAAGAGGTAAAAAGTCAAAGGTAAAAGTCAACTGGTCAAAGGATGTACAATTGACATGGCAGATGACGTCAGCAGTATGTCACGATGAAGTCAGCATGACATGTGACAACACCAGGACGTGACACATGGCATGTATATTTGGCATATTTAGGGATGATTTGGACCTACAAAAATTTAACCCATGGCATTGAACATAAGTGACATGTGGCAGTATAGTCTGCATTACCTAGTGACCGTGTGAAACATAGTTGTATGGTTATGACATGGAAGCCACATATGTGGACATGTGGCAGTGTATGGTCGTGACATGGCTGACACATGACAGTGGCTAAGTTGGACACGTGGTAGGGGTGTTGACTCTACAGGTTGATTGTGTGGTCACTGGACCAATGAGTCAACAACACAAACTAGAAACAGGATGACACGTGGTCTGATCATAGGGTGCCACCTGGCACCCTAGATAATGCCAATAAGGCATGGGTCAAAATTTGTTTACACCTCTGTCGAGATCGAACCCCAGACATCCAGCATAGGCAACGACTTACCAAATATATGATAACCAAGTACATGGGTAGCATGGATTGTTAAAGAATCGACATGAAATGGTTTTGTTTAGCGCAGATTAGATGGATAAGAACTCGATCGATAGGCCTACCCCTATGACTAAGGTGCATATGAATAGGAGTGAAGATTAGGGGTGAAGTGCCAAGGGGCTATTGTCGATCCAATGCTGGACACATGGTGCGCCACGTGACCAAGAGCCCGAGAGAAAGGGGTGTGACCTAACTTTTTTATCCCTAGCACATGGATACATGGTCCCATATGACCAAGAGCTTGGTGGAAGAGGGGGCGTGCGTCAAATTTGGCCAAAAGTGGGTTTTTCAACATTGTAAAATGGATTTTTAATGATTTTTATGCCCTTTTAATGGGATTTTACCCATTTTTTGAGGATTTGAAGCCAAGAAAGTGGCTAAATCTTGGGAGCAAGTTGGGATGTGACCCCCAACTCAAATGTTATTTAAAAAAATCTTGGTTGCAAGTTCAACATAGCATAAGAAGGAAAGAGAGAAGTATCACATGCTTGAAGGTCAAAGGCATTCTTCTTTGAAGGTGAAGATACAAAACTTCTAAGGGCTAAAAGTTGAGTATATGGAGTCCAAATTATGAATGAGAAGAAGTGTTGAAAAGGAAGAGTCGATATTTGCAGTATGACATAGGTTGTAGAAGAGATTGAAGGACTAAAATGCACTTGAATTTTGTAAGTTGTTTAAGGGTTGTTTTATTCCATTATAGAGAATTGTCAGATTGATAGGGAAGAACTTAGCAAGAGTATTATGCCGAAATTTGTGGTCAATGCATTGTTAGCAGGAGATATAGTTGCAACTCTTTATAAGTCCATGGTTATGTAATAAATATTTTAATATGTTTTCATGACAGGAATGGAAAATGACTGCACACTTGAATAAATCTTGGAGACGTAGGATAATATTATAAGTTGAGCTCTGTTATCAACTATTATCTTGTTCTTGTTGTATGTCTTGTGTTCATTTTGATTTACAATATTTATTGTTTGAATCATTTGTTTAATGAAATATTTACTCATATTTCACATGCAACGTCAATAAACAATATTGTTAATAATCCAAGTCAAGGTGTATGTTTCAAGCATCGATCTCATATCAAGTGTTATCAGAGAAGGATGACTCTATTGCAGGATTGTGAATAAGTATGGGTAAAATCTTGAAGAGAGCCCGACTTTAGGAATTCGAGGAAATCAATCATAAAATTCGGCAAGAAAATGTGTAGTTGAGAAGGTTGGTGCAAATACTCAAAGAAGAAAGGAAAGGATGCAATCAATATTGATAGCAACAGAAGAAAGACCATATAGAAGAAGTCCTTCTCCTATAATCCCGAGTCCTATCGAGGATGATGAAATTCATCCATTCTGCAAGCAATCAGATGAGGAGACTTCATAAAATCCTGCTACACCAGTTGAGGAGTAGTCAGTATAAGAGTTCATTGGCACATTTTCCTAACCATTGGAAAGTATTCCATATATGCTAGATTCTCCTATAGCTGATTAAGAACTGGATTCAGGCAATTAGGATATTGCTACTTTTGAAAATCATACCAAGGGAATTGGTATAAATCTATTATCTAAGATGGGATACAGAAAAGGAAAAGGTCTTTGGAAGCATGGCCAAGGCAGATTCAAGACTATCGAAGTGTGAGAATGACCATCACATGAAGGTATAGGATACAAATAATATTCTAATGATGAAATCAATCCAATGGTTTTTGTACATTGGCGAAAAATTGGACGTGATGTTGATGATTGTTGGGATCGACATTCAGAGATGAAACCAACATGGTTTCAAGATCGTAAGGGAAAGAAGAAAACTGAAACTGGAAGTGACTCGAATAGTGAGTCACAAAGAAAAGGTAAAAGGATTGAAAGGTATATATTCCCTTCACCTACCTTTAATAAAGAACAAGACAATATCATGGAAATTATACAAAGGAAAATTCCATGTACATTTTGTGGTAGAAAACAACATTTTGTTGCAGTATGCTGGAAGCATAAATTCTATAGTAAGAAGGTCGTTGAAACGAGGAGTATGCCAATACAGGACGACGCGAAACTGCAGGTAAAGAAGGATCCATATGTGGATTCAACACAGTCAAGACAAGAGTCAGTGAAATCCAATGGGGATTCAACTCAGCCAAAGCAAGACTCCGTGAAATTTGTCAGTGCACAAAACTATTTCTCATACTATCAGAAGAATGGGAATGGGAAACATATATGTTGGAAGATTGCATCTAGAGTTGATATTCTCTAGACATCCTAAAGAGGAAGAGAAGAAAGAGGATGTTGCAGAGGAGAGAAAAGATGACCACAATACTCCACCAACAAGAGATGGGTTTCCTCACTGGAATTGGGAATATTTTATGCCATATATGTAAGTGTGTTATTGAGTCAATGTTAGTCGAGTCTAATGTAATAAAAGTGAATTGATTGATTTAATCACTTATTGAGTCTAGTTATTGTTTTTTGAGTCTCGACTATAAGTTGAATAAGTCAATTGATGTAATGATTGAGTCAATTGATGTAATAACCTTTTTGAAGGACCAAAAAGTCTCAGTGGGGAGGTGTGATCCAAAATGGATCTAGAAAGGAAAAAAAATTGATGTTCTCAGATTTGGATTAAACCAACACCATTGCATAATGCTCATGGCACTGATTCCAACGGTATATTTGGTTTTAAAAATGGGCTATGCATGCGAAACATATTGCAATCTAAAGTTCAAGTCAAACATGCAAAAAGTCAAAGGTCAAAGTCAACTGGTAAAAGGTCGTACAACTAATCTGGTAGATGAATCAGCGGTATGTCATGTTGATGTCAGCATGTCACATGACAACACCAGGACGTGCCATGTGGAAGGTAGATTTGGCATTTTCAAGGCTGATTTGGGCCTGTAAAAATTTAACACGTGGCACTGTATGGAAGTGTCATGTGGCAATATGGTCCACGTGGCCCAATGAAAGTGTGAAAACAAGTTGTATGGTTATGATGTGGCAGCCACATATGTGGACACATGGCAGTTTAGGTCATGACATGGTTGACACGTGGCAGTGGCTAAGTTGGACACATGGCAAGGGTGCTGACTGTACATGTTGACTAACAAACTGATTGTGTGGTGACTGGACGAATGAGTCAGTAGTATGAAATAGACATAGGATGACACATGTCCCAATCATAAGGTGCCACGTGGAACTCCAGATAAGGCCAATAAGGCCTCAAACAAAATTCTATTTACACCTTCGTTGAGCTCGAACCCCAGACCTCTGACATAGTCAACGACTTACCAAATCTTTGATAACCAAGTACATGGGTAGCATGGATTGTTAAAGCATCGGTGGGAAATGGTTTTTTTTAGCACAGAGTAGAGGGATAAGTGCCTGTTCAGCCATCCTATCCTGTGGAACAAGGCACATATGACCAAGAGCGAAGATTAGGGGTGAAGCATCAAGGGGTTGTTGTCGATCCAATGCTGGACACATGGCGCGCCATGCAACCATGAGCCCGAGAGAAGGGGGCATGGCCTAAATGTTTAGCACTATCACATGGAAACATGGTCCCATATGACCAAGAGCTTAGCATAATAGGGGGTGCACACCAAATTTGGCCAAAAGTGGGATTTTTAACATTGTAAAATGGGTTTTTAATGATTTTATGCCCTTTTTAATGGGATTTTACCCATTTTTTTAGGATTTGAAGCCAAGAAAGTGGCTAAATCTTGGGGGGAAGTTGGGATGTGACCCCCAAATCAAATGTTGTTTAAAAAAATCTTGTTTGCAAGTTCAATATAGCATAATAATGCAAGAGAGAAGCATCACATGCTTGAAGGCCGAAGGCAGTCTTCTTTGAAGGTGATGATACAAAACTTCCAAGGGCCATAAGTTGAGCATGTGGAGTCCAAATTCTAAACAGGAAGAAACATTGAAAAGATGGAGTTGAGCTCTGCAGTATGATAGAGGTTGTAGCAGAGGTTGAAGGAGTAAAATTAACTTTAATTTTGTAAGTTCTTTAAGGGTTGTTTTATTCCATTGTAGAGCATTTTCAGATTGATAGGGAAGAACTTGGCAAGAGTATTATGCCAAAAGTTCTGGTCAATGCAATGTTAGCAAGAGATATAGTTGCAACTCTTTAGAAGTCCATGGTTATGTAATAAATCTTTTAAGATCTTTTCATCACAAGAATGGAGCACGGTTGTACACTTGAATAAAACTTGGAGACATAGGCTAAGAGTATAATCCAAACTCCATTATTAACTCTTGTCTTGTTCTTGTCGTATTTATTGTGTTCATTTTTCTTTACAAAATTTAGTGTTTAAAGAATTTGTTTAATGAACTATTTACTCATATTTTACATGCAACGTCAGTAAACAGTCTTGTTAATAATACAAGTGAGGGTGTATGTTTCAAGCATCGATTTCAGATCACAAAACCTCTAGAAATCCATTTTGAATCTCTTTTATTCAATAAATTGAAACAATAAATAACGAAACTTGTATTTTAGGATGCCTCGCTAATGACAATATTGAAGCATAAAAGTTGTACTTGTGGAAATTCTCTTAGTCTTGGAAATGAATACTCTCAAAATAATACACAATGAGTTGATGGATATTTATTTTGCCCAAATGTTGTTTCTCTCATGCATCAAATATCTAAATGGGATAGGAAAGTTAACAACATAAATTATACATACATTTCTTGTGTAGATAGTTGTATTTTGGTGTAGTATATGAGATGACTGAAACCAAGGTTTTGTATGTTTCTCCATATAACATAAAATACTATTTCAAAATCCTTATATTTTATACCAAGTTACTTATATGAATTAGGTGGTTTATACTACTTCCAAGTTCCAATTTTTTATCTTGAGTTTTTGTACAATCACAAATTCCCAAACCACTTTTTGATGGGGTGTCATATTTATCCTTAATGATGTGTTAGGGCCAAAATTTGGCCCTGTACATGTACCAATATCATATATTATGCCTCTATGATTAGTGGAATGATAGTGTACTCAAACCAAACATGTCATTAATTAAATGTCATATCTTTCCTTAATATAATTGGATTAGATCTATCATATACCATATTCATCTGTAACATGAAGCTTGTTATACCGTTAAGATTTACAGTAACAAAGTAGTTAGATTTGAAACAATGAATGGTGTTCGATCTCTTCTTCATACCTTATCATAATTCATAATCAAGTACAACACAATGTTAAGTACTTTGTAATCATTAGTAACCTACTTATATAGGTAAGATGTCTGAATCTTGGATTGTAATCTGTATATCAAACCTGGTAATGAAGCTAGTGATCATACTTGAATAATGCTTATACAGGTAGTTATATATGTCAAATACTATGAAACAAACTAAGAATGGCTATATCACTCATTGGTAACAGAAACTATAACATAGAGCTTATTGATTCCCATAGAGACCCAGCTTAATTAAATACAAAATTTTAATTCAATTAACATATAATTGCCTTCTCATACGTAAATTATTCATTCACATCATAAGCATAAATATTCTGCATAAGTTAAAATCTATCTACAGCATGGAAATAAATCAACAATTCACAATAAAATACCTTCTTCTGATGCTAATTCCGGTTGATATGGCCGTCCCTTCCCTACTTCCTTGTTGTTGTCTTGCCTAGCCTGATGCACTGACCAACACTTCCCAAACCGACTATTCTCCTAGCTAGCTAAGAGCAGCCTGTCTGGCTCCCTAGCTCCAGGAAACCGAAAGGAATCCTAGACCTTATGCACAAAACCCCTAGCAACCCGATGCCCCCTGCAATGATACTCACAGTCTGCAGAACTCTCCCACTGAACCAGAAAAACCAAGCCAAGGAACCAGTACTCTTGTCTCCCTCCAAAATGATTCCTCCCCAAAAAACAAAAAAATCCTCCTCCAAAAGAATGCCTTCCACCGTAAGGCTCTCCCCGTCATATTCCCCCATCACCGACTCTTCCTTTCATTAATTTCCTTATCCATTTATTTATTATCTTATCCCCTTGTATTTGTGATATTATCTTATCTTATCTTTACATTTAATGTCCTATCCCCTCCCATATACGTACGTCTTAATAAATTAAATTATTAACCCCATTAATTCTTTACTAACATAATTAAAGAGTCGATTAATAATTAATTAATCATTGACAGTTATGAACAAATAATTAATGATAATTAATTAGTTAATATTATATAAGAAATAATTATTGTTTAGCTAGCATCTTAGGACAATCACATTATCAATTTAATTATAATTAATAATCCTATACATTTATTTAAGCAGGGTCGTTACATACACCCACCCTTCAGGAAACTTTGTCCCGAAGTTAAGGTATCTTATGGTACAAAGGAAAAGAAACATAGTTCACACATTCATAACAATTAACCAACACTATCAATAAGTATGTCAAGAAAACTCATACATACTAGTGTATATGTACAAGAAATGTATGTGTAGCTAGTACATACAAGTCTTGTGCATGTACTAATAATCAAAACTACCATCCTTTAGTAATTTATGTAGGCATCCAATCTAGTCAGCAAGGCTAGTCTTTTATAACAGACAATAAACCAATCAAATGTTTGAGAATCCTTTAATTACAATTATCCTAGTTCAACAATTTTATTTAGACAACTATGGTTTAGTTACAAAATTATAAATATTCATATATGCACATTTTCTTTTTAGAAGGGAAAACATTAAATTCCACCACAAGACAGATATCCATACCTTCTCAACTATTACTACACATCCTTCCTCCCTAACCTACTTCCATCTACATTCCTATCCTTCCTCTGCTAGACTATCTTGGAGCGTCAACTATATTGACCTAACTCCAAATAGAACCCATAAGCGGAAGTGTCACTATCTTGACCAAACTTCCCTAGCAGGCATCTGACAGTCATCATCACACATCTTGGGGAGAGTGAACTAACACTGTCTTCCCATGACTTCAAGTTTCAGAGGATACACGGTGGTAAATGCCTCTAGCCCTCCTAATCATAACTAGGGTCCACACCCTACAATGGAATATACAGTGGCACCGTGTTGCTGGGGGTTTTGTCATCGTTTATTCGGTTTTGGGAAGTCTCTTCACCTGAAATCCTGCATTGGTCCACATATCATAGCA
>JASDQU010094990.1:12307-24876 GCA_032191745.1 Picea mariana | reverse complement strand
TATAAAATATACTAGCTAAAATCATAAAAACACAAGAATCCTGAGCTAGAAAGAACTAGCAAATGACAGGGTTGAGACTCTGCTCCGAGAAAACCTGACCGATATGCATGGTGTCTCTGTCAAGCTTGACTCTATCCGAGATATCCTACCTGAGGTCCTAAATGAAAGTCATCAGAAGCTCCACTCGGCACCACCACTTTGTTTCCTTGTGTTGCATCTCATTGAAGAGGCCCTTGATGTCCCCGATTCCTCATTTGATAACGTCTAAAGACTCCTCAAGAACGTCCCTTTCTGTGCAAGGGGAGAAAATGGTAGAGAGCGAAGGAGGTGAGTCAAAGGAGGAAGCGGGGGAATCAAAGAAAGGAGTGGGGGAGGACGAAGAGGAGAGAGGAGCTGAGGTGACAGGAGGTGGAGAAGGAGGATGGGGAGGTGGGGGCTGGCGGGGGGGTGATAGACTGAGCCTAAGAGCAAAACCGAGGAAATTACCATGACTATTGAACCATTCGACACGTAAATCATAAGGATTCGACAGTTGGGACAAGTCCAGAGTGGTGTCTCAAGGAGGTAGAGAAGAGGCGAAGGAGGGAGTGGGAGCGACAATTGGCATTGGGGTAGAGAAAGAATAAGGTTCTGGAGAGCGTGGATGAGCCTGCTAGCCTTGAATTCTTGGTTCCCTACATTTAACAACATACTAGGCCACACCCCTCTTCGACTTACCCCTGGGTTGAGGCATCGAGAGAGACACCTGAAACCGGATGAGGAGTGCGTCATAAAAGTGAGACCTGTTGCGCGAAGAGATCGAGACCAGCAAAAATCAGCAACAAAGATTAACCAGAAGGGAGGTTTTGGGCATTGTGGGTTGAGTGCAATGCAAAATATTAAGTCGGAGTAGAAAGACAAGACCAAAATTCGGAGGATGCCAAAGCTCTGAAGGCCAAGGGATCGAATGAGCCTTGGCACTCCATAACATAGGCCTAAAACCGCCATGCCAAGAAGGGTGATGGGACTATGACCACGTCCAACCCATTACCATAAAAAATCCCATGAGAAGAGGCACCAAGAAGTTACACTAGTCTAGGGTTGAGTGAATGTCGAGGACTGACGGACGAGGTTTTAAATACATGAGGTGATGGTGGGGGAAGAGTGCGTCTGAACTGGTGCGAGGTGGTGGGAGACTAGGCCAGGTGTCCTCTCCTCTGAATGTCCACCCATTGTGTCTATAAACACCCCATATGGGAATTAAAACGACATATATTAAGTGAATCTATGTAATAATACTATATCGCCCAATTGCAATGAAACAACTTTCAATTTTTAGTATAAAATCACTTCTAATTTTTTAGCAAAAATGGAAAAGAATGTCTCTAGAAAATAAATCTTGAAATGGTAAAAAAGAATTTGCAAAGGAGGTAAAATAGCTACAAAGACAACAATACTATGAAAATAATGGTATTTCAAGAAAACTACTTATATATATTCAACAACTTCCAAAATTAACTATAATGAAATACATTGTGCCAAACTTTGGTTAAGCTATGTGTCATGCTTCATATGTTCTTTTATTAATTAAATGGGCATATATTAAATGAAGCTATATAATCATACTATATCACCCGATTGCATTGAGAAAACTTTCAATTTTTAGTATTAAAGTACTTGTAATTTTGTAGAAAAAATGGAAAAGAATGTCTCTAGAAATTAAATCATGAAATAGTAAAAAAGAATTTGCAAAGGAGGTAAACTAGCCACTAAGACAACAACACTATGAAAATAACGGTCTTTCAAGACAAATATTTATATACATTCAAGAACTTCCAGAATTAACAATAATGAAATACAATGTGCCAAACTTTTGTTAAGCTATGTGCCATCTTTCATAATTTTTTTTAATTAAATGGACATATATTAAATGAATCTATGTAATCATACTATATCACCCAATTTAGTGACATATCCAAACACAAATATTTTGGTAATGTTGGTTTAGGATAATATTCTATCAACATATTTAAATAAGCCTTAGGAATCTATTTCAATGGACTCTCCTAGGGTACATGTTTTTGAACCAATGGATATTTAGATCCCAGTTCATAGAAACCCTTTATATGAGACTATATAAACCCTTTAAACCGAGACATAAATTAAAATTAAGATCTAGTTATATGTGTGAAATTGTGTTTTTAAATAAAGAAGTACATGACAAACATTTCATTAAAACTCACCTTACTCGAATGAACATGGCATTAAAAAACAAACAAGATCAAATTTAGGGAATGACTATAAACTCCAGAGAATGTTATCTCATCCCTTAAGTGGTCTGGAGGACATATGGGGACCCGAATATTTAGTAATTTTGAATTGACCGATTTAGAACTTGATGCAGAAGCATTGCCAACATCAAGCGAGCATGGGGCAACCGCCAACGCATTTTGGCACATGATAAATTGTTTGAAATGTTTTAACGATGGATGCGCCAAACTTAAATGAGATAATTAAGAAAGGGTGTATTGGTAGATTGTAATCATACCTTGAGTGTCCCGCTCTCGTCTGAAGGACTAAGAGGCATTTATAATAGTAAATGTAAGTAGGTAGATTTAAAATCCTTAGATTAGACAGTTTGGAGTGAGGAGGGAAACGGGATATAGACACCCTCATTGTATACTTGCAAGATTATTATCAGAAGAGAGCATAGGAGAGCAGAAGCAGAGAGATGAAGTTGAAAACACCCATGTACAGAGATTTGAATTAATAGAAAGAGCTTCCATTCAAATTCATGGTGTCGTATTGTTCTTTGTGTATGCATGTTGAATGTTATGCTCATGAATGTTTACTTTCTGTTATACATTTTCTTTATATGCTGTGTATATGATTCCATGCTTTCTGTTTGAAGTCTGAGAGAGAATAAGGAATGAGTTTCAATTGTTTCTCTATCTGAACAAGAGATTTCCTGCAAGGAGTGCAGTGAAATTGTCCGCAAGGAGTGCATTGACGGGTTCAGAGTATCATTCTCTGAAAGCTCAGAAGAGATAACATTATTCTCATCCTCACAAAAGTGAAAGTTAAGAACAGGAGCCGTGCAAGGAGTGCGTAGGCTGAGAGAAGCCTCAGTGTTTACAACCTGAGTGAAATTGCTGAAAGACTGTTGTCACAAGGAGTGCGTGCAGGAAATTTTGCCCCAAAGGACTTGAGTATTTTTCGATCAAGCTTAGGAGGGATAGGGTCTTCGAAGTTATCAAAGAAAAGGTCAAGAGAGTGAGTTCCTTCAAGTATTGGAAGAAGGCGCAGCAACGTTGGTTGCAGGAGGATAAGTTTTGCAAAGGAACATTTTTTTCATTTCGTAGGAATCGTTAAGGAGGCATTGGGCAGTCGGAATCCTCCGTGGAGGATTCGCGAAGTCCCGGAAGCCGTCAAATCTTGCAGAGGAGCAAGAAAGTTATGGTGGGTATTTTTCGTAGTGAAATCTAGGGGGAATCGGACCGTAGGATATGAACCAACGAGGACCGTTGGATCACCCATGTAAAATATCATTTCGGGGTTTCGTCAGTTGGAAGGTCAAAACCTTTGCATCAAGATTCACGAAATCGTGAAAGGTGAAGTCCCAAAATAGTGAAAGAATCTGAGTCGTCTGATTGGAAGGACATGTGTCGTGAGATCAACCGTATCGGGGTTTCACGGGTTGAGGAGCTGAAGGCTTAGCATCCGGATTCGCAAAGTCGTGAAGTATGAGAACTCCAAAAAGGTGGGAAGTTCTATTGTGGGACCCGCGTAGAAGACGTGTCAAAATTTCACCATTTCGGCATATCGGAGGGTAAGGGGTCGAGGCTTTCGTCTCGAAAGTCCCGAAGTGGCGAGTAGCAAAGTCGCGAGAAAATCACAACCATCCGTTAGGAGGAGGACAGGTGGCAAATATTTAGGGATCTCGCGAACTTGGAGGTTCACGAGGTGAGAGCCAAAGACTTGAGTGCTCCAAGTCGCGAGTAGCGAAATCATGAGGAGTGTGGATAATCGTTGGATCCGGAGAATGGGTGGATAACCGTTGGATCAGGAACCCCATCAAATTTCGCCTGTTCGGGGTTCAGAGGTTGAGAGGAGTTACATTCAATTGCAAACATCACGAAGTGCTGAGAGTTGAGGCACGGAGGAAACACATGGCAGAACCGCAAGGTGGGGCCCGGGAAGTAGACTGGCGGACACACGTCAGACAGTTTGAGGAGTCAACACCCCGTTGACCTCTCACGTCTCGGGGACTCAGGAGATAAGGGAACGAAAGTTTGAGCCTTCGACTCGCGAAGTCATGAGTAGCGAGAACGAGAGAAGAAAAGTCAATATCGCCTCTCGGGGGTTCGGGAAATAAAGGTGCCAAGGTTGGACCTTTGAACTCGCAAAGGCGCAAGAGGCGAGGAGTGCTAGCAATAAGCCTAGCCAGCGGTCGCGCGAGGAAGGCGCTAACAGAGTAAGAGCTATAGCCATTTCGCGATTTTGGGTATCGCAAGGTTGGAAGGTAAGAACCGGGAGTCACGACTCGCGAACTCGCGAGATTGCGAGTCGCAAAAAGGACCTGTGGATTAATTTGAAAAGAGATTCCAACAGGGGATCTGAAAGAGAAAATCCGGCTCGAAGGGGTTAAAGAACGATCCTGTGAGTGGATCTCGACTCGAGGGCTGATAGGTCTGCGTTAGAACTAGTTTTGTGAATTTTTTTTGTAAAAAAGGCTCGGTAAACTTTATAATTCATCAAAAATATAGTTCCTTATTTGGATGGACCATGAAAGTAAGCTAAACCAAATGATTCCAGAATCCTAGATATTCATAAATACGTGTACTTTCAATGTAAAATATAAAATTATGGAATGCATGTCACTTGTTTAAAGAAATTATAATGGTATTCCATCTTCAATTGTTTGTTCATGATCATCTTTTGACATTTTCCATTTTATAATTTTTTTTATTGAACCTCTACTAAATCTATGCACGTTTCACATACCAAATGACTACATTGATAACTTATGACATCCGACTGATAATCTTGAAAGTGAACATGACTATCGGTTTGATGGGTTTCTTGAAAGAAATAGCCTTTGAATATGATGGATCCTCTTTCATATATAAAACTGTTATCATCAAAATCTTTTAATAACCTCTTATTTTCTTTTGTGCATCACATCAAATAATATTTCATGTTTTCATTGTTGTCTACAGGTGCAACCACGGAAAAGACATCTCTTGCAAATACTTTGATATGTTCCAACAAGAAGTTTACATTAGATTAGCACGCATGCACATGCCATTAAACTCATCTATTATGTATAAATTTTATATATCCAACTTACAAATACATTTACAAGTTGTTTAAATATTTTTAATAAATATATTTTCAAACAATTGAAACATAAAAATTACCTTCTCTAACAAGATCAGAAACTCTATCACGATCAAATGAAATTATAGTTTCATTTTATTCCATCTCGTCTGAGCTTGCAAGTGGAATTTTTCCTTTTATATTAAGTTTGGTATGTCTCCAATATTTAACATATTCTACATTTTCATTTTTGCAAATATGTATGGATTATGTGTCCTCTATTCAAACTGAACAAAAAACAAGGTGAACATTTCTTCTATCAAATGAAAACACGTTTTGATAGCATTTTGTTTTAACTGAATGCACTTTTTGCATCCCATGTTTTGTATTCGCCTCATATGGGATTGATATATTTACATATTGGATTCCAACATACCAAAACACCCTTCATTGGACAAGAATTTGTTAACTTGAAATCTATCAAGAACATGATTGAAGATCATATAAATTTGAACACATGAAAAAAATATCTTGTGTACATGTATATATACACACCTCTGCACGCATCCCTTGACGGATTATTTTCATGGCTTAGTTTCAGTTTGCACCATTCAACAACTTGACCGTCGAATTTAAATTGATTCGCATGAGGGTTTATTTGATACCTTCGAAGTGCTTGTTTTACACATGCCTTTGCACTGTCGTCCTCTCCTTTTACATGACCAGTCTCAAAGAAATTCTAACAATCTGTAATAATTGATTTCTTATGAAGATGGCACGACCAATAGAATGATCGTGAAGATTTGAACTGACCCGCACATCCATTTGACCATATCCAATGTCGATCGAATCTGATCCCATGTTCTTTCAATGAATTATAAAATTTATCAAAACAATGTTGTACATAATGTGTATTGTGCACTTGATCATCACTTATATAAAAATGATATTCTTTAATAAAATGTCGATTTTCACTGGTGATTTTTATGTTATCAAGGCTTTGTTGAGCATGTCTATATAGAATGTGGATAAATATAGAATGATAATATTCAATATGTATTACTTTTTTTGTAGCAAATGTGTAATTCTTTGCAAAATCAACTGCAAAAAATATTGTCCTTGGTGGAAACACTTCACAGGATTGTTTGAATTGTAGGTATTTCCATCAAGATCTATATGAATGCTTGGTGCATTTATAAATTTATTCCTCAAACTTCTTCAAAACATCTATCACACATATTTTATCTACCTTCAAATCAATCCTTTTGGAAATAACATTTGAAGAATGTGGAGTCATGCTGCTGATATATTCATATCTCTTTCAATTGACCATTATATTATAAAATTATTGATCATTCATATCAATATGATACTTTGAGTGAAACAAACTTAGATTTTCACAACGATCACATTTCTTTCCACCAACACATTTTTTTTGGTAAAATAATTCATCACCTTCTCTTTCAAATAGAATTTCATATATAAAAGCATGGAATGTGGAAGGAGAAGGTGAACTTGGCCATAAATTTTTACCAAAGTCATGAAAAGTGTCATAATATAGCTCAAATTCCAATGATGGGTCTAACAAACCATGTTTTTTGTTGCACAAATGTATTGATGGAAATTTTAACTTCTTTGTGTTTTTCTTTGAACTTGTTGAACAATTTTATTTGTGCCAATGGGAATATATGTTTTGGATGTTCTTCATATTGTTTTCATGCTATTCTTCGTCACAACACATGCCTTGTATGTAGTAAAATACGAGATTCTGTCAACCAAAAATTACGGGCTGATTCTTTAACATTTTTTGCAAGTACATCTTTGTAGCGTTGTCTAGAATAACTGTCCAACAAGCAAGTACATCATTTGCATCTATTTGCAATCGAAATTTTCTATGTTTGTACAATGTTTTTCTTGAGGTTCCCATCTCTTTTTTCATGCATTGTGTCAAACAATATTTTATATTGGTAGATGAAACAATTGTTGTTTATATCACTCTACGTGCAACACTGACATTTTTTTTTCAAGATTTTCCAAAATCTTTTAATACACTAGTTATATTGTCAAAGACATTCTGTTTCACTTTTGTATCTTTTGTCAACTTTTGAGTACCCAATAATGATGTAGCTTCTTTTAACTTTCTTGACTTTATTAGAAAGAGTAAAAGTTGAGCTTGTATTGTTATTGATTCATCTTTGAAAAAGGTATTATACATATTCTTAACACGATATCTTATATAATTCTTAATTTATTTCTTCCCAAATTTGTCAGTATCAACATTTTCTAATATTTCATCATCAATGTTGATAGATTCTCCTGCATATTTCAATTAAAAATTTATATTAAAAAAAATCCCCAAACATAAAGACACTAAACTATATACAAGTGTTCATCTTATATTATCTAGATTTATGTACATACCTATAGGTGATTCAACTTCTTCTTCAATTTTGGTTTCAATGACTTCAACAACGTTATGAGGAAAATCTATTTATGTTTTTTGAAAAACATCAAATCCGAATTACAATCAATTATATTTTAAACAATAATTTAAATAAATGAATTCTATACTTTTAATATAGACAATATGTACATACATACCTGGATGGACTTCTTCTTGTTGAAAATATATATTTACATCATCACCATTTCTTTCTTCAATATTTTCATCTTCTCATTTCTTTCTCCAATAATGCTCTTTCCTTTGTCCGTTATGGCGAGTATCATCTCGAGTAAGATCAAATTTTCTCTTGCGAAAAATTTGATTTCCCGTGAGTATAGTTATCTGTAAAAAAATTTAAAAAATTCAACATTTCAGAATAGTTTCAGAAAAACTTCAGTGTCACAAAGATTATTAAAAAATAATATCAAGAATTTTTTGTTCAATAAAGCCTTCACCTTGAAAAAATGTTAAACAAAGTCTAGACCTTGAAAAAATGTTAAGTAAGTTTTCACCTTGAAAATAATGTTCTAGTAAGTTTTCACCTAGAAAATATGTTCAACCAAGACTTCAATATATAAATTGTTATTCCAATAGAAACTTGAATTTCAAAAAGCTATTTTTTTTTTGGCATTCAAAACATCAACCACCTTGTTCAAAACAACGAAAAAGATGATTCAAACATTTGTTTAGGGGCTCCACATATGCAAAACCATGAAACGAGAGAGTGAATTTTGTAAAATTTGTTTGGCCAGAAGCGTATTTATAAGATTTGGCACCAACTGAAACGAAACAACACATCCCTTCATTTTTTTCTGGCCAACAGAATTGTCTCACTAACCTTTTGGTCGAAATCACTAGTGTTCAACCAAAAAGTGAGGAATTTGTTTATTTTCCACGGATTTTGTTAGAAAAATATATTTTGGTCGAGCAAAATATGTTTTGAACGAAAGATTATTTCGGCCGAAAACCTGCAAATGAGACTGTTTGAAGGAACCTGAGAATCCCCTCCAACTTACTTGAACTTTGGAGGTTGCAGACTCCTGCAAATACTCAGAATTTAGTTTTAGAAATGATACCAAAATTTGCAAAATTGAATCTACTTTCAATGGATATAATTTGTTTTCATTTTCATTGATTTTATCTAATTTTATTTTAATTTATAAAAAAATCACTACATAATATTTTCACGTGAAATTATGATTCAGTGAAATGAAATATCCATATCTCTAAAAATACACAGTAGAAAATTTAGAAAAAATTATATTCAAAATCCTTAGATTGTTCTCTTCAAAAAGGTTTTTTTAGATTTTACATTTAAGTAAAAATTAAGATAGATACAAGGTGGGGAAAACATGTGTTTAAGATCTGCAACTTTTTCATCTTGGTCAACTTCAAAAAATTATATAAATTGTCAAAAAAAAAAAATTAATAATAGATACATTGTTGGGAGAAAAAATAACTCATTATCATTCCTTTCATTTTTAAGGAACATAGTGTGAAACAATTATCAATTTGACATATCAAATCTCAATAAAAAAAAATTGAAAAATAGTGAGTAGAAACCTAACAAAATTCTTCATAATTTTTTTTTTTACTGTGAAGTGAAATTCTAAATAAAAATAAATACTTTTGTATACTGGAAGTTGAAGAACTTGATTTTACTGCATACCCTTCACTATCAATAATGGTTTCACCATCGACATCAACATAACAATGCTCTACTCAAGCTAATACAATTGGACCTTCATATCTTCTTCCTCATCTTCTCCATGATGTTCTTTTATCATTGTTGGTGCTCTACTTATCTCTATCCCTAGAAACAACTTAGTGTCCACTTCTTTTGTAGTAAATGTAGGTCCTTACAATACATGTATCAATAATTTTATTTGAACTCAGGCTTTGATACCATACGATCCATAAATTGTAGGATTATAGCATGTCCATTTCATTAACATGGATTTCCCAAAATTGATAGAATTGTCTTGCTTCTTCAAGTGCCTTTATGAAAAAGACAATGAAAATGACTATAACATAGTCTAACAACTTCTGAATTTTGCATGCTTGGATGGAAAATTTGAGTGATATTCTGAGTTCGTGAACTTGAATTGGTCTACCCTAGATATGATAATTTTCTCTTGTACTAACACTTCAAAGAATGTATCATAGCTCACTAAAACAAGGAGCTACTTTCATTTCACATACAAATTAAATATAAATAACACTCCCCTCATTTGCAAATAACATATGCATGTAGTCAAACACTCACAAGTTAACATAGATGAAAGACGTTGGCAAATAAAAGAGAGTGAAACCAAAGCTCTTGCCAACAAATGAAAAAAGGTATTGAATTTTGAGCTTTCCATCTAAATACCAAAGAACAAAGTGAGAGAGGATTTCCACTAGCTACATATAGTTCTACAACCCACATGGATTCCTCCCCAACTGGGAACATGGTTGTATTGATGTAGACAATTCTCCTCTCAATAATTGGATGGTCATACAACATGTGTGTAACAAAAAATGCCCAAGGAGGTAAGAAATCAACCAAGTAGAAGAGGAATCAAGAAGTAAGAGTCCACTGAACCATGCAAATGAGGAATCAACCAAGTAAGAGTCCAATCGATCACGAAGATAAGGAATTGACCATGTAGGAATTGAATTGACGAGGGAGGGATTAAGTGGACCTAAGCGAAGACGAAGTTTATTAGGGAAATACAATCGACCTAGTCAATGTTGTAATTCGAGATTAAAACCCATGGGAAGGGTGTACAACCTATGGGGAGCAAGAAACTACTAGGAGAAAAGAAATTTCTACTCAAGGAATGAATTTCCAACCAATAGGAGAGAAAAATTCACCAATAGACTAAAATAAAGAAAATTAACAACTCCCTAAAGTATTGCAACGTCTGTGGAATGAGGTCCATCGATTTCCCATATAAAAAAGTGGATGAAAGGAGGAGAATACAGAGTCTTTGGGTGAATTTTCTTTCTCATGGAGACTATACAACTATGTAGGAAATCCTCAAAACTCCAGTTGATAGAGAATCCTTAGTGAATAAACAACTCATGTAGTCTTTAAAATAAAATTTGGTTCTATTTTAAACTCTTAGATAGAAAAATAACATAGAAAATACAAAGATTTAAAATGTAAGAACTCAATGCTTTGGAAACCTAAATGGGAAAGTCAACATTCAATTCACTTCTGGTGGTAGTTTTATTATGTAGAAATAAACGGGTACAGGATTTTTGGTTCATCCTTATGCCCCTATAGTTTCATTATGTAGAAAGAGAAGGGTATAGGATCTTTGGTTCATCCTTATGCCCCTCATTGAAGTCTCCATAGCATTCTTCTTCATTCTCAGTCATTGACATGTGGTATTTAACAAAAATATTCAATATTCATATCAATTAAAATATTCCAATATCAAATATATATAAAGAGAAAAATATTTTTTATTTCACTTATTACATAGAAAGACACTTTTTACAAATGAGGATGAAGGAAATATGTAATTCCTTGATGCACATAGAGTTTAAAAAGAATATTAATGACAAAAAACTATTTTATTGTCTACCATAAATAAAATATTTTATATTAACTTTTAAGACACACACAACCAACATAAATCTATCTTAACTTAAAATTTATCATGATCCTCGGGGATCAAATCCCTCAATGTGAAAACCTTTCCTAGATTAAAAAACTTGAATTCATTTCGAGAGATTTAATCTCCCTAACTACATGATAAATTAAGAATTAAGATAAATCTACATCAGTTTAAGTAAATGTAGTGATGGATCTACACAGGTTTAATTAGATGTAGTGATGGATTTGATCTTCCTTCTATCGCGCGCAGATCATCTCAAAGCCAAGCCTGTGCCATTAACCAATTGTTCTTGTGTGGATACAATTGGGATGGTCATGAATTCGATTCAAATAAGTAACTAGTTCGTTACAATAATTATGATCTGCTGCCTTGTAACTCTGAGTACACCACTCAAGTTATTAAATTCAAATCAAATAAATATAAAATTCTCTAAACAATTATGATCTGCTGCCTTGTAAGTCTGAGTACAGCACTCAAGTTATTAAATTCAAATCAAATAAATATAAAATTCTCTAGAACCACTTATTTTTTATGTATTAAAGTCAAACCAAATTGGTATAAACCTGTTTTAGAAAAAATTGGAATAACTTATTTTTTATATATTAAATTCAAATTAAATTGGCATAAAGCTGTTGAGACAAATTTGGAACAACTTAGTTTTTATACATTAAATTCAAACCAAATTGATATAAACCTGTTTTATATATTAAATTCAAACCAAATTGACATAAACCTGTTTTAAACAAATTTGAAGTGGAGATTCTCTGATAAAAAATAATGTTGTTTTAAACTATGCAACATTAAGTCAACGGTTCATAGTTTCTTTCTGTTCCCGTCATTAGTTTTACTTTCTGACTTTTCGATTGTAAATTAGTTGGAGTAAACACTAATTAATGTCTTACAACAAACTCCATTGAATATAATGTAGTTCAAAGCATGAGTTCATATACGTGCAGCATAAGAAAAGCTAAAGGGCAAGAAACAGACAATTGCGTATATACGGAGATCTTATTTTCAGGTCGATTAGGTAACAACGTGTGAAACTAAAACATATCCCAGCAGAAATGTCGGTGTAATTAGGAAGATCTTTCGATAAAAAATGAAGATATCGTACTCACAATTTTGTTTAAAACGATCCTCCTTTTTCTGTATTTCTTCAAAATCTTTCTCGTTACGTCATTTGGTTTGTCATTATGCTGCGGAAGAATGATGAACGGCCT
>JASDQU010094990.1:555-12207 GCA_032191745.1 Picea mariana | reverse complement strand
CCCTCAGCCTTTGACACAGAAATTACTGATTGGAATTCAATGCCCATTCTAATGCCATCTAGCAACCCTGATAAGAATGATCATCTGTACTACAGCGATAAGAGATCTCGATCTACAACATCTACAAATTCCTACAACGGAGGATCAGATATTCTAGAAAATACCATTCAATATCCCCAGGACGACCGGTTCGGATCAACGATAAGGACTTCAGAAGTTCTGTGGCTGCCAGCAGCAAGGACGGATCTACAGGAAGACGATAGTAACTACTGGGCTAACTTGTTAAATTCAATTGAGGGCAGAACTCCGGACCTTAATTATATAAGCTTGCCACTCCCTAGTCAGTAACAACATGTACTGTGGGCATCTTTTTGCAAGGTGATTATATTTTCCAGAGCATTGGACAGCCTGCATGTGACCTGTGTCATCATTTCACGTTGATTAAAGGCACATAACAATTGTTTGCGCGTTGATTCATTGTACTTATTTATTAATTCATATTTAGATGAAAGAGCAACTGGGGATGAAGGTTCTGTAATGTTGGCGTAGTTCTGTTGCAGAGAACCATAGAGGGTGAGCACATATTGTACATACAAGCCACCGTTGACCTTTTAAATCCCTGCTTTTTATTTTGGATTGATGTATTTGGTTGGTTCACAAGGTACCAGAAAAGTTGAGAAGAGAGCATAAATGTCGACCACTTAACTTTGCTGCCATTTGTTGCCTTTGTTCAGAGCATCCTGTAATGAATCACCCTTGTGATATCTTGCAGTCTTTCTTATTTCATTACACCATTCAGTCTTGACAGATCTTGTTGACTCCTTGAGTTTTCGTTTCTAGGTTTGTCATTTCATGCTGAAAATTTATTGTTGACTCCTTGAGTTTTGGCTTCTAGGTTTGTCATTTCATACTGAAAATTTATTAAAAACTGATAACGAACTGTATTGTTTTTTATTTTAAAAAATTGAAGTAAGTGTCATTCAAATGTTTAAAAGAAAAAGTCGTCGCAGAAAATGGTTTTTTTCTTAAAATAGAATTACATATATTATTATTATTATTTAGGAAAGATACTTCCATGGTCTAATTCATTTATTTGATACTTTTTAATTTTAGGTGTTGTATTCCAGAATTTTATATTTCGAGTGTTGTATTCATGTTGGGATTGATTTTGGTTATTTTTGGTATATTTTAACTATCTAATATATGCGTTTATTATATTTTAAATATAACAAATTTGATTTCGAACTCTGGCAGAGTGGCTAAACTTATTAAAGGAAACAGGTTTCTTTACCATCTTAAAAATCATATACCACAGTGGTCAAATTTATAATTAAAAGTGTGAGATTTCTTTCCTTTCCTTCTTAGATACTCATTCTTAAAATGGTAATCGTTAGGAAATTTAAGAAGTTGAAAAGGAATATATAGCCAAAATTCACATGTTTTCATTAATGAAATCACCATCCTTGAGAATGTATGTTAATATAACTTAGCAATCCCTACACCATTGGAATTAAATTGTTGGCATACGGTTTTATATTTTATAAATTAGCGTAAAGTATTAGCAAATGGTTTCACATTTCACATTTTATAAATAGATCACGGTCGTACACACCCAAGACAAAGAATATATAATAATAATATATAATCATAATTATTTAGTATTATGGAGAGAATGAATAGTGTGCCTCTTCAGGGTGTGTGTCGTCGTGGCATTTTTTTCTTGGCTACTTAGAAACACCAAGGCTGTTTCGTTCAGACTACGCTTTTTCACCTAGAGCATATCCCTACTTTGTTCTAGGCTACCAACTAGTCATACTTCTACTCTAGTGCAACTTTGTATATCTACTCAATGATTAACTAATTGAACACTTAGTCATATTCTAGCATACATCCATGAGAAACCAACAAAATTGTGGAACAAACGAAAGAAAAATACATATATAGTGTAGGTAGCCCAAATCATGCATAACCCCTGCCTAGGTCTTTGTTATTGCGAAACAATTACAACATGAGCACGGTCGACTTGCTTTACAACAAGCCAGGGTCAAATGACTCACCTCACCTCACCAAGACAATCATACAAAGATTGTCAACAAGACTCTCCATCGCAATTGTCTTCGTAGCCACCTATGGTGCACCTCAGACGTGGCCCCAACCACAAACTTGTTGTCTCTTCATTTCTGCAAACTCTGTCTCTTTGTTTCCACATACTTCATCGATTTTGGTTCTCCCTCACACTTTTCCATACTTTGCCAAAATTGTCCAAAGAGAAACTCGCCCATCTCTGTCCAACAAGACCACCTCAATGTAGCACAAGTCCTCCCAGGTAGAGTTACTTGGCTCCTTGAGGGATCTTTTCCTCTTCATCTCCCTAAGAATCACAAATCTCTCTTGCTCTTATTTTCTTCCAAAAAAAAATGTCTTTCATTGTGCACCCTTATTCTCTTATAGGGTCTCCAAATATCACCATCGCGAACCATCGTGTCCTTTGGGGGTGTCGGGCCCCTTCACGAACCTTTGTCCAAACGAATCGTCGTGCCCCTTCGTGGACTCAGTCACCCAAATGAATCATTGTGCCCCTTCGCGAACCCATGCACTTGTCAATTGTCGTGCCACTTGGAACCAGCGTCCCCAACCTTGGTGCGCCCCTCATGCTAGTGCGCCCTAATCTTTTGGTTGCTTCATACTTAGGAAAACCCCTTTGTATGTTCGCATGCCCAAGGAATCCACTTACCCAACTTGGGTGTCAGAGCAACCCCAAGGTTCATCTCCTCGAGGTCTAAGGAAAAGGTCTCTACACCCATCTAGCCAAATTCCTTACACCCTCCCCCACCTCAACTCCTTTCCATCCTCAGAAACATTCACAAAACCTATGATCTCCAAGTCTCTTCCCAAACCCATGCCTCCAATGCAACTAATTCCACTCGAAACCCCAAGTTTCATGCCAACAGAAAACCCCAAATTCTACCAAATTGGAAACCCCAAGTTTCCACAAACCAAATTGTATTGCACCCAACACCACACGATTTTCTTCCTGAGTCAATAATGCTACTTAACCCAACTCCAAGGATGAAAGTCACCTAGCTCTGTTGCTTTGTCTCATTGTGATGTTGCTTCCCTAGGGTTGTTTGGCTTTGTTGTTGTTGTCAATGTTTATTACAACTGACTTTTGACCACTTCACTTCAAAATTTCAGCAAAGTGTTGAACTCTTGTCATCTTGTTATTGCACCCATACTTCAACCAACTCTTCCATGTCTCCACAAACTGATATCCCCAATGTCTTGGACTAATTGGGTATACATTCCAACCATCACACCCAACTCATGAGAATGCACTTCCTCATGCATGAACTTAGTCTTTTATGTTGCATGTTTGTCACTTTTTCCAACTTCAAAGACTAAGGAATGTGCCCATCCCTAGCTTACTATTACTCCCATCATTCGTTCTTCGTCAAGGAAATCCTCCAAAATGTATAAGTGTTGCAATTTGAACCTACTGGCATGTTTGTATTCTTGACCCAATTTTTATGCGTTTTCTCTCAACCAAGTCATGAATTGGTTGAATGGTCAATCCAGCTGTCACGCTTCTCGAGTATGCACACCATCATGAAAAAACCAATCTCTTCCTTTTGCAATTTGGTCCATCTACACAATTTTATCGGACCAAGGTAAGGTTTCCCCTCACCTTGCTACACTGTGAAGTCACCCTGAAACAAAGTAGTCTATGCCAACTTGAATCGATTGTCCTCTCACTACACAGTTATCTAATTTGCTCCAATAAATGCACATCGAGACTGTCTTTTCCTCACTACTTCTTCACCCATCCATGCAACTTCTTATACCTCTTTGTGCCTTGGAATGGTTAGGATTCTCCTTCAACCATGCTACCCAATGCAAGACAAACGTGCATGCCCAAGTAATCTCTTCATGTTGCAATGTTCTTGTCGACATAATCCTCCAAATGAAGCTAAGTCCTTAAGTTGCCTCCTTTTTTCAAGTCACCTCAACACAAATCAATATCTAGGATGAGTTTTTCCAACACACCCACACTTCTCAAACATCTCAAAAAACTCTCCAAAGTTCTCCAAGTAGAATGAGTCACCTCAAATAACTTCCATGCCTTAGACATGTTTGAACCAATACTCTGCCAACCTCAACCAACGACCCCCATTGGATCTTTGAATCATCACATAGTCATCCACAAGACACCAAGGTGTGCTCTGCCTCAGCTATTATCCCATACCAAAGGTGATCCAACACCACCCAAGTAACTTGGTCTATGTTCTTCCCATTCAGGTTGACAACCAACAATTATCGGTCGACTTCCTTACTAACTCCATCTGTCTCCTGGAACGAAACTAACTTGCACTTGCTACAATCGTTCAAGATTTAGCACTTTCATCATGATTTCCATGTCACCGCTTGACCAAATGAATCTTTTTAAGACACCAAACATCAAGGAACCTCATCCATCCTCTCAAACTTGACACATACAAACTTCACTACCTACTTTAGTATAATGACCTATCCAATGCAACTCATCAAAAAGTTGGGCATATTCCTCAAACAACCTCCATGGCTACATCCAAATATGCCTAAGTCTACCACATGGCTCATCTAGGCAGTTCTCCCCATTTTCTTCACACACTTACCCAACCAAGCATCTGAAACTATTACAATACTCATTCAAATCTACACCACTTGAGTCATCATCATGTATGTCGGTTTTCACTATGTAAATGGAATGCAATTGAATCACCAAGTCATCAAAATTACCTTCAAAGAACTCACTACAACATTTAGGCAATGAAATAACTCAAAACAAGCCATAGCTTCCCAATGACATCCTTTGATGCAACAATGTTCTAAGTCTTCTTTCTTGGACATCCGCTTTCCCAAGAAACCAACTATCCACATGAAATTTCCTTAACCACCATCTACAACTCCACAAGTCGACAAGACCTTCACTTTGATACAAGGTTGATTCGATTCGTCCAGTTTTGAAATCCGTCTAAGTCCAAAACTTTGCATTCAATTTTCCAAACTCATCTCCAATTTCTTTCCATCTTCACACCTTGACTATTTCTGCTTCAATGAACCATGCACTCACCATTCGATTGTCAATCCACTCATCCGACAACCCCACTCAAATCAATTGTTGTTCTCAAAAATGCATGGCATGAATATGTCATGACGGAAATGTTCCCAATCAACAAACTACTATAGATATACTCTAATTCTCCCTAGGTTGTCCAATTCACCCAAGTGCTTCAACTTGATGCAACCCTAGAACGACCCCCCTTCGCAATCACTTATGTGATCACCTTCTACATTTCTATTTTTTTGTGATCACTTCTGTGATTATCTCTGTGGAAAGTCATGCAACAAATACCGCATTCATCTACTTTTCCCAAGTGCTTAATTCAAAATGAACTTTGGGCCTAGTCTCTCCAAGGTGTGCACAACACGTCCAAGACTGACTTCCATCATGAATCAAAACAACCAAGTATTCCTCTATGATCAATTCCATGCCAAGTTCTACAATGAACTCTGTGATGAGTTATATGATCACCAACCCTGTCCAAGTGCTTCATTTTACCACAAAATCTGCTCTTGGTCCATACAAGGTGTGCACCGAAACCAACCTTCCATTGCACCATCAATCGAACCTTTTTCATAAGTTTGATGCAAATTCTGTGATGAACCAGTTCATTTCATCGAACCGTTCACCAAGTCTTCAAATGTTCCCAATAGGTTTCCTTCACAACTATTTCCTTTCATGTTGTTCCCTATCCACTATGACCACTGTAGTACTAGAGTGTGCTTCAAGCTCTGATACCATTTCTCATCAAGTTATGATGAAGATATCCCATATCCTTCTCCAAAATATATAATGAATTTGATTTGATACCATATATTTTCAACATAGTGGTGAAGATCCCACAAACCCTTCTCCAAAATCTGCAACAAATCCACTATGATACCATTTTTTATGTCCCCAAAGTGTGCCTATATGAATCTTACAATCGTGAAACTCTTGAGGGTGTGCGACACTGCAATGTTTCTTTGTTGGATTCTTGGAAACACCAATGTTACTTCATTCAGACTATGCATCTTCACCTAGAACATATCCATATTTTGTTCTAGGGCACTGACTAGTCACACTCCTACTCTAGTGAAACTCTTGTATACTTAGACAATCGTTAATTTCTTTAACACTTAGTCATGTTTAAGCATAAATCCATGATAAAACAAATGAAATAAAAATGCAGATATAGTGTGGGAAACAGAAATTGTGCCTAATACTCATCTAAGTCTTTATTCATGCAAAAAAATTACAACATGAGCACTACCTGCTCTATTTACAACAGGTGAGGTCAAACGACTTGCCTCACCTCATTAAGATCCTCATACACATATCATCACCAAGACTCTCTGTCACAACCATCTCCATAGTCACCTATGGTTCACCTCATATGTAATATCCCCAGGTAGTGCCCCAGTTATATTATGAATTTTAATCATGTTTATGAAGTGTAATCATGTTTTGTAGGCTGGTGACTCAAGTATTGATTGTTGGACAACTGGGAGGGGGGGGCGGGTGAATCAGTTGTTACCTTGATTAAACAATTATGCTTATTTTAAACTCTTTACAGAGCACTCAATGAAAATCACAATAATGTAGGGAAGTAAGCAATAGAACATTCAACATCATTCACACATATGAGATACACATAGATAGATATTTCCTAAGGAAAATTGTAAAGGGTAAAAACCTCTTCTTATTTATATGTAATCTTTACATTCTGTACATTATCATACATATGAGCTCCAACTCATTGTGAGGATACAACCTTTGATTTGCAAGCTGCAACTTGCTGAGAGCACCAACTCTCTGTTTGCTCTAGCACCTACTAGAAGGAAGCACCAACTCCCTGGTTTCTCTAGCGCCCACTAGAAGGAAGCACCAACTCCCTGGTTTCTCTAGCACCCACTAGAAGGAAGCAACAACTCCCTAAGTGTTCCAGCACCAACTAGATGGAAGCACCAACTTCTAGTCACACAGGCACCAACCTGTAAAACAGAGAACAACAGTTCTCTCTTGCACCACCTTGCCACCCTGGTTTCTCTGGCTGCAACTAGATGGAAGCTACAACTCCCTGTGTTCAAGCACACACTTGAACCTCTGAGGAGAATAGTCCTCCCTAGAACCTCCCTATCACATTTTCATATAAAGTTTGTTATCTATAAATTTATCACAGTGATACAATATTTATCAATGGCTTACCGATCTCATCAATGTCCTACAACACTGCTCTTCTCTACCTGCATCAGTGTCTTCCTGCACCCCTTCCTTACGCTTTATGTTCTTCTACCTTTTATGCTCTGTGAGCCATGTCCGTTTTATGCACCATTCCTCTTCTGTGCATTTCAGCTGATGCACTCTGCCTCATTATACACACCTGAATCACTCTCAACAGCACCCAATAGCTTCTTTGTTCTACGTTTTTATTCTCTCTGTGCATCTTCTACATCCTCTATTCACAATGCTTCTGCATGCTCTCCCCGTGTCGAGTGCTTTGCCTGATCATCATTGCAACTCTTCAGCTTCTCTGGCGGTTAAACCCATGCATCCATCATCACTGAGTGTTATGCTGATATTCCTTAGCCTCTCCAGCAGTCGAGACTCTTCGTCTTCTCTGTCACAGTCAAGCTCATTCCATCTGTTGCAGTTCCAGGCTCCAACAATCTTACATCTGTCAATAGCCTCTATGAACAATCTTCATGCCTCTGAAATATGCCTCGAGACTCTTCATATTCTCTGGCGATCACCCTGAAGTCTCTTCGAGTCCTCTGACAGAGACCATCAGTCATTTCTAGCAGTTACACTGTGAACCTATTAAGCCTTATGCCTTTGGCACCTTTCACCTTTCCTTTCACATGTGGCCTCAGGCGATGACCACACGCCTGTTCATAAGGTGCTTTTGTGACTCACGTTTCGTGGATCTGGGGATGAGGTATCTTGACTCTCCAAGTCGCGATCTCTAAAATGGATCTTGGTTACACTAGCTCCTTCCTCCATCTTTCGCAGATGTGACCATTGGTTGTGACCACAGCCTTATTCGAAACTACATTTTGCAATTTCGTGTTTCGCGAATTTGTTGCAAGTCACTCTGACTCTTCCAAATCCTGATCACGAAATGGATCCTTGCAACTTGCAATCTCCTTCCTTCACATGCCCACAGTTGTGACCAAGCGTTTATCCATAAAGTTCTTTCACGATTTCACATTTTGGCATTCCTACATTTTGACATTCCTATGGAGAAGTATCTCGACACTCCAAGTCACAAACCCCGAAATGATTAGCATTTTGCATTTCACAACTTCGGGACTCCTATGATGAAGAGTCTCGAATATTGACTCCTCCAACTCCCGGTATCCAAAACTCTGAAATGGATTCAGATCAACGTTCCACAATCTTGATGATTCGACGATCCATATATTTTTGTGATTTCGCATATCGCAAGTGCCTGTTGTGAGTTGCTTCCTTGACTCCTCCAACTCCCGATATCTGAAACTTTGAAATGGATTTAGATCAACAGTCCACAATCTTGATGATTCGATGGTCCAGATATTTCTTTGATCAACGACTCAGATTAAGTCGTGGTTTCACATTTCACGATTTCGACATTCTTGTCATGAGTGTTCTTGACACCTCCAACTCCCGGTATCTAAAACTCCAAAATGGAGTCAGATCAACATATTTCAACGTTTCACATTTCATCGTTTCGGCATTCTTGTCGTGAGTGTCCTTGACACCTCTAACTCTCTGTATCCAAAACTATGAAATGGAGTCAGATCAATGTATTTTGGCGTTTCGTATTTTGCAACTTAGGGACTCCTGTGATGAAGAGTCTCTACTCTTGACTCCTCCAAATCCTGGTATCTGAAACTCCAAAATGGAGTTAGATCAACGTATTTCAGCGTTTCTCATTTCGTTGTTTCGACATTCTTGTCGTGAGTGTCCTTGACACCTCCAACTCCTGGTATCTGAAACCCCGGAATGTCTTGGTTTCACATTTTGCAATTTCATCATTCTTGTCGTGAGTTGCTTCCTTGACTCCTGGAGTTTTCTCTTCTGATCTTGCCATGCGATCATCGTTGCGTTGCTGGTCTTGATCTTTGCCATCAATGACAAACACGCATACTCTGCCGTTTCCTAAAAAACATGCCAACATTCTCCCCCTTTGGCATTGATGGCAACCCCTTAAAGAAAGTCCAACTATACCACTGTAGCATCCTTGAAATTACCACACTTTCTCCCCCTTTGACATCAATGTTAAATAAGAAACACGCTCCCCCTAAGCTGTTGCAGTACATACTCTCCCTGTCAACTATGAGCAACTTAGAAATACAACAGATATTCAATAAGTACTCTGCCTGACCAGGTGACTAGTTTAAACGAAAGAAGTTATAACCCCCAACTTTTGACGAAGATATCCAAAAGGGGTTGCTGCTAACAGTTTAGTAAAGATATCAACAATCTGTTCTATGGAAGAAATATAATTCAGCTGAACAATTCTGTTTGTAACTTGTTCTCTGAGAAAATGGTATTTTATTGGAATATGCTTAGTCTTGGAATGAAGAACATGATTCTTGGAGACACTAATGGAACTAGTGTTATCACAGTGAATTGTAATCGGATCAATATAGTTTACCTTCAAATATGAAAGAGTTTGGATCATCCACAAAATATGATTGCAGCAAGTAGCATCAGCAATGTACTCTGCTTCTATAGTTGATAAGGAAACAGATCCTTGCTTTTTACTAAGCCATGCTGCTAATGAGTCACCCAGAAAGAATGCTCCTCCATTGGTGCTTTTTCTCTCATCAACACAGTTAGCCCAATCTGCATCTGAATAAGTAGTTAACTGAAAATTCTAATTTATGGGATACCACAGACCATAAGTCATTGTTCCTTTCAAGTATTTGAATATCCTTGTGATAGCTACCAAGTGACTTTGTTTAAGAGAAGACTGATGATGACCTACCATTCCAACAGCTTGTATTATATCAGGACTGGATGCTGTGATGTACAGAAGACTTCCTATCATTGATCGGTATGTCCTTTGATCATCTTCATGTGACATATCATCTTTACTGAGCTTGCAACCAACCACCATAGGTGTACTAATAGGAGAGGAATCCTCCATCTGAAATTTCTTCAACATCTCTTTCAAATATTTTTCTTCAGAGATAAATATTCCTGCAGAACTATGATTTACTTGTAAACCAAGAAAATATGACAGATCTCCTATCATGGACATCTCAAACTCTGTTTGCATAGAGTTAGAAAACCACTGGACAACTGATTCATTAGTACAACCAAAAATAATATCATCTACATAGACCAAAACAACTAGTAAATTGTCACCTTCAGACTTAATGTAGAGATTGTTGTCAACGGTACCTTTCTTGAACCTTTTGTCTGGTAAAAATTTGTCCAGTCTATAATACCAAGCTCGTGGTTCTTGTTTCAGTCCATATAAGGCCTTCTTCAACTTTCAAACATAATTAGGATTATCTATCAATGAGAATCCTTAAGGTTGCTCCATATATACTTCTTCCTCTAGATCTCCATTAAGAAAAGCTGACTTAGCATCCATCTGATACACTTTAAAGTTCTTATGGCAGGAATATGAAAGGAACATTATGATGGATTCCAATCTTTCCACTGGTTCAAAAGTTTCATCAAAGTCCTAACCTTCAACTTGTGCATACCCTTTACAGACCAATCTGGCTTTATTTCTAACAACTTGTCCTTTTTCATTCATTTTATTTTTGAACACCCATTTGGAACCTATTACATTCTTATCTTCAGGTCTAGGGACAAGCTCCCAAGTATTGTTCTTCTCAATCTGATCAAGCTCTCCATTCATAGCTCTAATCCAATCATCATGCTAGCTAGCTTCATCAAAATTTTTAGGTTCATTCATAGAAAAAAAAGAAACATGAGATTGTTCTGAACCTTTAATCAATTTCCTTCTTGTCTGAACTCCTTTATTTAGATCCCCAATTATCTGATTTTTAGGGTGATTCTTTCTAAAAATTTTGAGAGGTGAGTTTGTTCCTTTCTACTAATTTATGTCAGCCTAATTATTTGTATCTACATTTGATTCAGATTCTTCTCTTTCTGATCGTTGGACCTGTTCATCTTCATCTTCAACTATATCTTTTGTGCTTGGTTCAGCACTTCTTACATTTCTGACCGATATTTCTTCATCAACTTTTATGTCTATACAATCAACTAGTTTATGCAGCCTCTTATTGTAACATCTGTACCCTTTACTGTTTATAGCATAACCCAAGAAGATACCTTCATCATCCATGTCATCATATTTGCCAATATTTTCATAATTGTTCTTGATATAACATTTACTTCCAAAGACTTTAAAATGATTGATTGAAGCAGGTCTTCCAAACCATAGTTCATAAGGATTCTTGTCACTGTGTGGTTTGAGGTGAGCTTTGTTAAGGATATGAATAGTTGTGTGAATTGCTTCCACCCAATATGTCTGAGGTATGTTCCTTTCATTCATCATTGATCTTGCCATTTGTTGTACTGATCTATTCTGCCTCTCAACAACTCCA
>JASDQU010094987.1:0-14752 GCA_032191745.1 Picea mariana | reverse complement strand
GTATTTAGTTGGCTATTGATCTTGATCACTTTCATCACCTGGGAGATGCCGGAAGGTGAGACCTTCCCATACATTGAGCCATTTGAACTATTGGCCATGAAGTTCAGTACACTGTGGTATTCCAATGACTTAAATAAGAAATGACAGTCAAATTTCATGTTCCATACATACTAAATCTAGTTGAATGTAGCTATATAGTCCAAGCCTTGCATGACGTCGAATAATTTACACAGGTTCAGGCCTTCGATGAATTTCAGCATAGACCGACATTTCATTTATATCACAACACGATCCAATGAGCGTAAGTAGCAAATTCAATCCTATTATAAGACAATGGAGGAGTACTTGGAGGAGATCACCAAGGATTGGTCAGAGGACCTCCTCATTCCAGCAGACCCTGCAGAGATATCCGACATAGACAACCCATAAATTACGCTGGATACACCTAGAGCGAGAAAGATAAAGAAGACCGAAGAGGTCCATGATTTAAACAGTGCATCAGTGAAGAACCCTTCCATATCACCTAAGCAAGGAGGTGATGATGCAGATTTGAATGACAAAAAGATCGAACAAAAACAGGGTGATGAGGTTGATCCTTTGAAAAAGAGGAAAGGTTCACCTCTGAAACCTTCCTCCTAGAAGAAATCAAAGGCCACTATGACAAATATACAAACCATCCTCACCTATGATGACTTCAAATTCCTTGTAGAAATGATGACTAATGCTTCACTAGAGATAGAAGAGAAGAAAGAAGTAAAGAAGGAGGATTTGTATGATCGAATCACGACTGAACTTTGAGGAGTACAACAAGCTCTACAATCCAGCTGTGCAGTCTCCACTACGCCGCGAGAGCCAGAAGTGGGGGATAAGCCAACTTAACTCCAGCGAATAGTTGATACAAATGAAGCTCGCCTTCGATGAGAAAAAGAGGAAACAACGCAAGCCACCCAGGCTTTGACAAAAGTACAGGGAGTACTTGTCGAACAACGCAGTGTTGTAGAATGGGAAAATATTGCTCTCCAAGCGAAGTGGGATGAAGAAAAATCACAATTGTAGCAAAGCAAGGAATGGTTTCTCTTAGAGAAACTTGAATTAAAGGAAATGGTCAATAGAGCACTATGCTCTGTAACAGTTGTATAAGTAAAGAATGAAGAATGAGTTCCACAGCAGGTGGCAGAACTTGAAGAAGGGATCCAACAGCTCAAGTCATGCATAACAGATTTAGAGCTATGTGTTGTGCCTGAGACCCCGCATGACATAAGGGACCAACGAGAAGCCACTACCCATAGTGCATTTGACATGTTAAAGGACCTTACCTTCAAATGAAAGCAATTTGTTGATCGTAGTACCCAGACATATGAGAAACTTACTCAGAACCCAGAGTTGTAGGCACTGGAGTCACAGCTCCAGGAAGTAAAGTAGCACACAAAAACACTACAGGCATAGCTGAAGTCTTTGTCATTTGTGGAAAGAATGAAGAGATCTCAATAGAATCAAACTACCCAGTAGAAAATCCATGATATCCAGAGTAGAGTTATGGAGATAACTTAGAAACTCCAACCGGTACAAGATAAGGCCTATAAGTAGTTTACAGAGGTAGAAGACTAGGGAGAAGAACTAGAGTAGGTTAGCACCACAAAAAAACAAAACCTGGAAGGACCTGTGAATGATGTAGTCATTCAAGAATTTGTTGAAAAAGAGAGTGTAGCACAACAGCAATTCGAAGCAGTTCGAGCCAATCTTGAAATGTTCAGAGAAAAACTTCCTACATCAGAGTGAATTAGGACGATTCACATTTGAGTGTTGGGTGCTTGTTGGCCCTTGACTAGGTTTTGTTGATATATTTTCAAGTTTGACCTATTTTTGGACTTAATATCCTATCGAAGGGGGAGCACAAGACAAAGTATAGATCACAGGATCTTGACCCTTTTCTGGGTCCTTTTTGGGATGTGGGAATATGTAATGACAATGGTAATTTGACCCATGTGTTTACCCATGTTTAGGCCTATTTTGTATGTATAAATAGATGTATAGGCAATATAAGAGGAGAGAACGAAGGAATCTATGTGATGTTAGTATGCAGGTAGGCTAAGTGCCAAGAGTTGGATCTATGTGATCAAGAATTGTAAGGTTCTATGCATACTGTGTAAAACTTGAAGAGTTAATTGCAAGTGCTGGTGCAATTATTTGCAAAATATATTACCAGACATAAATTATTAACCTAGATTCATAATCAAAAGAGTTGATGCACTATATGTGTCGATAATAGATAGGTTCCTATGTCTTTTTAGTATATCTTAGATAAGAAAACCAACAATAACAAAACACTATGTTTTCAAAGATAACACTCTTCACACAATTCATAAATTAGAAAGCAAAACTTGCAATCATGCACTCAAAAGATTTTGCTCAGATAATACCTTGTCCATTTACAAGCTTATGAAGTGGAAATATGGACTTTGAATCTGTTATCTGTAGCTAATATCCTTAACAACAACTAACAAGCAAATATGGGCACACTTTAACATTACCACTCCAAACTTAGAAGAGAAAATTGATAACAAAACTTCTCAAGAAAACAATGACTCGAAAGGTTCTTTCTTAGGTGACAAATCTATTCATTATAGGCTCATGAAATGAATAGATGAACTTAAGATCTTTTTCCTTGTAGCAGTTGAAACAAGAATCAACAATCCACTTTATCCACTCTTAAAAAGAAATCAATCATAACCCTATCAATGCCAATCAAATCTGTTTAATACATAAAATAGTCAATATAATTGAGATGCTTCATTAAATGGTGCATGAAGGTGAGAGATGAAGTTTGATCTCATTTCCTGTAACAACTCACTTCAAACTTGCAAGAAATTCGTATATAATTCTGCACAGACTTCAAAATCAATTGATGCATCCCAAACAAAAATTTAGTACAATCTTACAATTTTGCAATTCTAAAAATTACTTCATTTCTACAAAGGAAACATAATTTTTAATGAGATGTTCCATTTAATGGCTTATGTAATTCAAATGATGGACTCCCAATTTTTCCTATACTGCCACACTTTGCAATCAATTCTAACAGTGAAATAAAAAATGAATTCAAAACAACAAGTACATGAAATAGAAATCTATGCTAATAATTTACAATGATCTTACCAAGATGGATCGGTGGGCCCTTACCGATGCCAACATGGAATCTTTAAGATTGGAAGATGATAAATTCTAAGAGACACACAAGATCCTTGAATTCAAACTTCCATTAATCTTCAGCAAATAAATTTACAAAAAGAGTTGGTTCAGAAATCCAATTTGCAACATACTAATTCCTCTTTCTTCAAGAACAAATCTTACATCATAATAATAATTCCCCCTCTTCTAATACCTATGAGGTCTTATTTATACATAAAATCCATGGAGGAATGGATGGAACCGAATCCCCAAACTAAGAAAACAATTTTTACAATTTTAGGAGAAATCCCCAAAATCTGTTTTTTAACAATTTGGGCAGATTCAAGTTATTCCCCCACCCATATCTCCCAAAATATTTCTAATTTTGAAAAACGGACCATACATTACTCAATCTATCCTATTCTAGACAAAACCCATGTTTTAGAATTTCTAGCTCTGATACCATATGCACGAAAATTGAGGCACAAGTTGGCAGTTTCAGTTTTTTTGATAATTTTGGCAGAATCATTTCCCCTGAGATGGAGGTCCACACGTGGTATATGGGTGAATTCTGACTCAAATTCCTCATGAAAACATCATACTGGACAAAACCCATGTGCCCGATTGTCCTCTAGAAGCTTTCCCAAATTTTGAATTATTTATAGTACCAGATTAGCACAAGCTGATACTGGAACAGGTGGGGCCTTGGTACTGGAATAGACTGGGTACTATATCATGCTTCTTAAGAGTCAAAATGATTAGGATCATACATAATCAATAATTTACTCGAATTAACTCAATAAAACTAAACAAATCATGCTTTAATCATAAGTTGCCTCTTATGCACGTGAACAAAGTCATCGAGTGTATTTATGGAGGAAAACGTCAATTAGATACACATGGCATAGGTAAAATAGGCTTAGATAGGGGGTAATATAGGGCTTTAKAAGTGTCAAAATGGAGACTCAACATTCCCTCACGCTTAATTCATTGCCTGTCCTCATGCAAGAATGATCTTAAAAATTTCACAATTGATGATATTCCTCACTCAATCAAGCATTCCCTGAAGTTAAGTCTTATCCAATCTGTTTTCAATCAAATTTAGGAGAAAKGGATGGATGTGACTCTAATATTATTATAGGATAGTGTCCAAGATTTTTCATAATGACTTTGAATAATAGCCCCCCCTGACTAGATTATTGTTGGCAACCAATTCAATTTTTTCTATTGTCCTATAAGTTGCCTACACCTTGTCTTCTGAACTTCAATTTGTCATCGCATTTTTCAAATAGATGACACTTTCATTTCTTGCGACACTTGCAAAATTGTATTCGTTAAGTTTTCACAACTATAAGCGTGAAAATTTCTCCTTTTGAGGTCACTTTTCGATCACCATCTGAATTGTCGTCATCTTTTTATCGATTTTCTCTATGGCACTTACCTTTGGTTTATCGCTATGTGGCTGAAGGGATTTTCGAACTATGCCTATTTGGACATTCTTATATTTGCATAACTTGATTTTATTAAACTTGTGAGGCATTGAGCATATAGAATTATATTTTTAGGACTTGCCTAAATCATTGATTTTTTGGATTGCATAAGGGTTATGGTTTAAATTTTGTTTTTATATGTATAATGTGATCCTTATGATAATCTTTTCATGGCTCTTGGCTTGTCATTTTTTTGAATTCGATCGGCACAAATGGTTTTAAAACATTGTTTGAACATTTATACATTGGTGCATTGATTAACACTCGGTGTTTGTTATACGTTGAATGTCAATGGTTTAAAAACTATAGTTAATGGTGCGTTGGCATAACACTTACCGTTTGATTCTTTGGTTGGCCGAATGATTTGGTTTTTGAACTATGTAATAATTGTTTCAACAGATGTGGAATTCCCTGGTTGTACTTTGCCATAACTATTATGCATGGCGGTGAATAACTCCACCACCCTCGCATGCGCACATTAATGCTTCCCCTTTGATCGTTCATTGCTGTTAGACCGAACAATTATGCTCCTATGTGTTGGTGAATTCGAACCCTACCCTTACCATGTGCTTGCACCATGGCCCCAGTCRTGAGGGTTGAACCCAATGGAAAGCAGGCTCTGTTGATGTTGACAGTGTTCGCAGTGAATTCGAGGGTTTTAACCTCTGCGTAGCTCGACAATTCGCCATGACCTTTGATAGCTGTCGAGCTAAGGTCGACGATATTCAATTGKAAATTGATGAACAGTTTATCAGTCATGCTATGGGTCTACCTGCTACTGGACAACGATGGTCCAAGAATTGTAAATTAGAGGAGGTCCCATGGACACTACTCTTCCAKTCGCGCAAGGTTACCTCGTGTGATAAAGGTATGCCCGTGAACATGCTCAAAAAACGCTGGCATGATTCATTGATGATAATCAAACAGTTTATCACCTGTGAGGGTCGGTATGGGTTTGTGTTCTTACATCACCTGCATTTTCTTATGGTTTTCATGGGTTATCAGCTCAATATGCCCTATTATTTGCATAGAAGCCTATTTAAAATGTCAAATAAGTACAAAAGAAATCAGGCTGATAGTAACCTTTTTCATTATGGGCTGGTTAAGTTTATTATTTTCTGTCATTTGAGTTTACACAGAGATTGTTGGAGCAATTTCCTTGCTTGGAATGATTTTGAGGATTCGAACCCACCACGGGTTGACAAACCTGTGGTGAGCGAGGACAATTCTGTACCCCCAATACCCTACAGCATCCTGCTACCTAAACCCTTGGCCGACCTTCCTACCGACCTACCCCACTCTGTGACTAAGTTTGTTGAGACTGTTAAGCCTATGAGTAAAAATCCCAAGGCGAAACCCACTGGAAATGCTAAAGGGAAAAGGAATGCACGTTTAATTTCACGTATGGCAAGAAATAAGACAAAACCTCCTGTCGATCCAAACCCTCTCGTGTTGAGTGAGGACTCTGATTCGGAAGTGGAGCGTTTCTTGGCTAATGAATATCCCTACTCGAAAGGTTTGTGTGTTGAACCCTCGTATGACTTTGTGTCAAACCTACCCCCCTGCCTACAGGATGACCCTAACTACCCAGGCATTAAGTTGCCTTGTGAAGCCCCCGGTCATTCATCCAAACCCTCTCCTGCTCTGTCTAAACGTATAGTGCCACCCTGTGATCAATGCAGCTCGTGGTTAGAAAGATATTATCTGGATGTTCCTATTCTACAGTCGAGAATTCACTCTTTGGAGGACCAAGTCACACTACTTACCAGTCAAAAGGCTAAGCTACTAGCCACTGATAAAAAACAAAGGACGACAAGCTCCATCTTGTTTAAAAATGTGGAATCAGCTACAACAGTTGTGAATTCTAAGTTGGCATAATTTTAGCAGCCTCGTCATCACACAGGTACATTTTGATATCACTTGTTTATGTAGTGATTCGAATTTGGTTTTAAATAACTCTTCTTACAACTTTGAATGACTCTGTTACATGGCTTGCAGTCTATACATAGCATTACTTTGACTAAATGGAAGTTTGTTTTCCCAGTTTAGCTTCGATTGGATTTTCATCGATTTGATTGATCTTGGTGTGGATTTGATTTGTTTGATTAAGTTAAAATGGATGTTCTGTTGTTAATCAAATTTGTTTTTACCTATTCATGACAGGAAGTTTTTCTCATATGCAATCTCGAACACAATCACATTTTGCTTTGACTTCGTTATGATATATATGCTATGATTGGCAACAATTTTGAAATGGTTAATCATTATGGTTTTATGTCCCATATGAATTTCGACCAACAGGAATACAATTCGGATCATTTCCAATGTGACTCTGTACAACACACCCAAATCGTGAATATCTTCAATTCATAACGATTATGCTAAAAATCCAGCCTGTTAATTCGCATTGGTTTATTGTTAGCTCGACCATGATTCAGTTGGATTCGTAATGGCAATGAATGCTCTGTTTGAATTTGATTTGTAAAAGAGATTGGATTCACGATTTATTTCTATATTAAACTCAGTCGTGATTTGTTTCGATTATTTTCCCAGTTTGCAATTATAACTTATGTTGATTCTATTAAGATTGTGATCACAATTAATCGATCTTGTCTGTTGACTGTGAAAGGATCAGTGATCAAAATTTATCACAAAATTGGTTGGGTTGATGCTGTTACGTATGATTCCGTTTACACATAATCGAAATAGTCTTTCCATCTGTGTATTCGATTAAACAACATGAATTTTTTTTGCTATATCATTATAGTTATAACAAGTAGAAAATGGCTGCGTTGGATTAGATCGTATCACATATGATATGATTCATTATCGATTTCAATGGGATATGAAACAGTCTTGTCACTCTTCGACCCGATTTTATGGTAACAGAAAAAAAGAGTATTCTTACCCTTGTTTTTTATTAAATCACTTTTGATTCTATTTTATGTTGAATGATAAAATCATTTGAATCTTGAGTGATTCATTTTAAATGATCATTGGAAGAAAATTGGTTTTGATTCATTTAAAAGATTTGATTTGATTTCAATTCTGATCCTGTATGTTATGTTAGACTAGCTACAGAATCAGATGATTCTGTAGCTAAGTCTGTAGGATTAGATTTTTCTTGTTTTGTTAATTAAATATCTTTCTAACTTGTATTTTTGGGCTATTGCAGATGAATTCGAAATTGCAATGGATTTGATGAGAAGTTAGAGGATATTTGAGATATTTTACTTGCATTTTGATTTCTTAGTTTAGTTGATCTTGGGAATATCTTTCCAGATTATGTAAACAGTTTGATACTATCCATAGGGAGTTTTACCCTGTGGAAAGACTTATAAATACTTATTATTTTTGTGTAATAATCATCCTCATTGGTGGGAGAACAAGGATATGGAATTTTAATACAGACTGAGGCAGAATTTGGTGTTTTGTTACAGCTTTAGCTTCTCATGATATCAATATTTTGTTTCATGTTATGTATATCAATTTGTATTTGGTTAATGACTACTTTTGCTATCTTAATCTTTTGCAATTGATATAATTTAAACAATATAATCCATATCTGATTTCTTCCAGTGTTTAAAAAACATAGCAATTGTTTAATTCAGTTTGTGAACGACAGATTTCTTTTCTTCATAAGTTGAGTTATCAAGTATAAGTTTTTTCATAACAGGTTTCCCTTATTGCAGAGATTTATAAATCATATAATTGTTATGATTTTTTATTTCTTCTTTATCCTATAAACAACTCAAAGAGCAATGCAGCCTATCATTTATGAGAAGATTTTGGATTATCCGGTGCGAGTTTCCTTCCTTCGACCAGCTTTGAAGTCATCATACACAAGACAAATTAGGAGCGTTTCCAGGTCTGTTTGTTTAGTATATTTGTTAGTATTTTTAGTTAGATATATGTGTGTTTAGTATATTGGATCGTTTGATTTCAGTAAGTTTTATTTCTTGTTCATAAAATCATAAAAAAATCAAAAAATATCTCTAGCTGTCTTAGGGCAAAAAGCAAACAAGTTTTACAGGTTTTATTTAAATCTGCCAGTTGTAGATATTGTATATTTGTGAATAAGTTGTAATTCAATTAGTAATTAGATAGTTAGTTAAGTGTAATAATAATTAGTAGTTTGTATATAGAATAGTTAGAATAGTTTATATTTAGTTTTAGCTTAATTTATCTAGTAGTTTGTTTTAATTAGATTAGTGTATTAGTTTGTTTTTATTTATTATTTGTTAGTTTAGTTTGTTTTATTTAAGTTAATTTAGTTTGTTTTATATAGTTAGTTAGATTAGTTAGTTTAGATTAGTTTTCTCTTTGGTTTTCCTAGGACCTTAGAACGGCCAATGGAGCCGCTAAACCCGTCAGGGTGGTTCATTCCAAACAGCTTGGGTTATTAGACAACCCCGGACCGGTTCCACTCTCTCAGTTGACGGATGATCAATTTCACCCGTCAAAAAATGGCACTAGAAGGAGGGCCGAACTAAATTAATGGCACGAGGTGGTCTCAAGACTCTTCCGCCCCCAATCACTCACCTATAGTGACTAGAAGCCATTCACAAGATAATATTCCCCTTCAAATAGCAACTACTTCAACCGAAGATCTGCAGATCATAGTTGAGCCAGCAACCCCTAATCCTACAGGTGGTGATATCCAAGAGATAGTTCATCAATCTCTTATCAAAACACATAGAGCCTTAGCTATTTTAAGGTGACCAAACCGTCCGTGGGGTCAACCTTTGGATTTCTCTGACATCAGAGAATAATTAGGTGACATTAATCTCACTGTGAATCCTACAAATCCAAACAAAAATCCTACTGCAGGAGGATCTGGGATTCCTCCTTCACCACCTCCCTCATCTCCTTCCTCTTCTGGAGGAGATTCCTCTTCTGACGAAGGCAAATCACCTTCTAAGCCTTCCACACCCACTACCCCAATGGAAAATCAGAACAACCCTGCTAGACCCTGGTTGGACTAGGACGCTATAGCTATACCTGGAGACCAACACCCTTTACCTAAGCACCCGGAGAAATGGCTTCCCAAGTTTGATCCCGATTCAAAATAGATAGCCGAAGATCATATCAAAAAATTTATGTTAGCCATCAAGCTCCGTAATGTTGAACATGAAGACGTTGTCTGTAGGTTGTTCCCTTACACTTTTGAGGGTAATGCATCCACTTGGTACTTTTCCCAATAGCCCCATAACATAGTGTCTTGTGAAAAGTTTGAGTCATGCTTTTTGGAAAAATTCAGAGATGGTAAACCTCTGGAAGTATTAGTCATGGATCTTTCGAGCTTAAAAATTAACCCAAAAGAAAAATTTTAAGATTTTAATCAAAGATTCTTGACGCTTAAAATACGAATCCCTACAGATTCTATGCTTGCTGAGAGTCTTGTAATAGCTTACTACACTAAATCTCTACATCAAAGTATAGCTATTTGGGTTAAACGATCCAAAAAGGCCATGTTGTTAGAAGCCTTCGAGGAGGCTACTCAGATTCAAAAAGACATACTTAGTCTTAAGGACTCTTCTAGCAACGAAAATGAGACTGTTTCTTCTTCCAAAAAGAAAATTGAAATTCTCCCCAGACCCACACAAAGAAAAACACAACCTGAAAACTCTGATTTGGAAAATTTAACTAAAGTTGTTCAAAAACTGTCTAATCAAGTTATAGATTTAAAAAGGTCAACTGAAGAAGCTTCCTCGAGTAAGGGACCCTACAAACCCCCTTTCCAAAATCCTTTTCCTGCCAACCCACCTAACCCAAACCCCGAAGGCTTAAATATAGAAAGCTTGCAATGTGCCCTTCAGACAATTCTAGAAGCCCAAGATAACTTGATGCCCCCTGATATTCCTCAAGAGGTAGTTGAACAAGAAACAATTCAAGAAGAAGAGTCTTCTCCAAACATTTTTGGACATTTCTCGGACAACATCTTCCAAGATAACTTCAAGAGTGTTCACCCTTATAACACTAGGAGTAAGACAACAAATAAGTCTTCTATTGAGAACACTACAACTTCACCTCCAAAGCCATCTAAATCAATAGAAGCTAAATAGAGCAATGTCGGCCCCAAATTAGATTATGATGTTGTTGAAGATCTTAAAAAATTAAGGGCTAATATTTCTATTTATGAGTTATTGAAGTTTCCATTTTTGTTACAGAAGATGTTGCAAAATATTTCAGAGAATGGAAAGAATGGTAATTCAAATGGTAACAAGGTTGTGCAAAGCAAAGTTCTGTAGAATACTTCCACTAAAAACAATCCTGATCCTCAAGATAAAGGAAGCCTTCTGGTAACCCCTGTAAATAATGTAAATAATGTAAATAACATAAATAATGTAGATAAAGTAGTATTAGAAACTGTGAGTAAGAAACCACAAGCTACTACTCTTAGTACTCGCAAGAATGTCCCACCTTTTCTTTTAACTTTCGAGATTTTCAACAGAAATGTGCATAATTGTATGGTTGACTCAGGAGCATCATCTAATGTCATACCTTGGTCTGTTTGCCAAAATATTAACGCTGAAGTAGAATCATCTTCTTTAAAAATCATACAACTTGATCGAACAGATGTTAGAGTTATAGGCGAACTAAAAAATGTATTGATTAGATTATCGTCTAACCCAAAGGTTCATCAGGTTATTGATATAATTGTGGTGGATATCCCAGAATTGTATGGTTTGTTTTTGAGCAGGGATTGGTCAGAGCATCTACATGGTTACTTTGCAACGGGCTGGTCTCACTTATGGCTTCCAGAGAACAGTAAGCCCAACAAGATCAGGGTGAATCGTGAGCGTTACCTCAAGTTCACGGTCACAGATTTGAATGACCCGAATGAGCCGTACACACCTCCTGCTGATTCACCTGAAGTCCAAGGGATGGACACCTTCTTCAAAAATTTCATGGCTAAAGTGTCACCTATCATCAATCCTGAACAACAGTCCGAGATCATAGCATTTGTGCAACCAAAAGCTTCTATGAAACAGTCTCATGAGCCCGATGGAAATCAAATTTGGTCTCTATATTTCGATGATTCTAAGTCTAAGGAAGGAGYTGGTGTAGGCTGCATCATTATCTATCYGGTAGGTAACAAGACATTAATGKCTTGTAGACTAGAATTTGAATGTACTAACAATACCGCCGAATATGAGGCTTTACTGCAAGGTCTCAGAAAATCTTTGGATATGGACATTCAAAAACTGGTTGTATTTGGCGACTCTGAAATAGTGGTTAGACAGGTAAGGGACTCTATAMACTGTCTTTCCCCGCATCTCAAAAGTTACCAGGCTGAGGTATGCAGTTTAATGAATAAATTTTCTGCTTTCAATATAAATTCCATTCCTAGATTAAATAATGTTGAAGCAGATCTACTAGCTAATGTAGCCTCTAAACTTCTTCTTGCAGAAGGATTTTCCCCAAACACATTCTCTGTCAAGCTATTGTTTTGACCATCTGTTCCTGACAATATCACAAACTGGAGAGTATTTGACGATGATCAGCAGATCATTAACTTTCTGCACATGGAAGAAACCTTTCAAGGCGCAGTGATAGATGAACTCACGCACGACAACAATTTGCACAATTTTACAGTAATACCTGATCTGAAATCTCTTGAAGGTCTGTCGGACATGGTAAATTCCATACCCAAATCCATAGCTAGATTAGAAAAGTTTTATGATTTTGAAGATAAATTTAAAAACATGGTCAATTGTAAAACTAATAGTTCCTCTTTGTCTTATGAAAAATTCAATTTAGGAACTAGTGAAAATCCTCAGTGTATTAACTTAGGCTTGGGATGTTCTAAGCAAGAAAAAGTTGCTTTTGTTAAATTGTTTAAATAATTTAAGGATGTCTTTGCATGGACATACGATGATCTCAAAACGTTCGATCCTAATATCATACAACATGTCATCCCAATGAAGTCCCAAACCTTACCCTTCCAATAAAAGCTGAGGAAGATGCACCCTAAACTTGAACTGACCGTTCAAAAAGAACTGAATAAACTCCTAAGTGCTAAAATAATTTTTCCTGTCAGGCACACTCGATGGGTTTCCAACCTCGTCCCAGTGCGAAAGAAAAATGGGGAAATTCCACTTTGCATCGATTTCTGAAACCTCAATAGAGCGTATGACAAAGACAACTATCCTGTCCCGCCAATGGAACAGATCCTTCAACAGGTATCTGGTTCCAAGAGGCTATCCTTACTGGATGGTTTCTCTAGATATAACCAAGTCCTGATGTCTCCGCCAGACCAACTAAAACTACCTTCAGTACCCCGTGGGGCAATTATGCTTATCGCAAAATGCCCTTTGGATTGATTAATGCCGATGCTACCTTTCAGAGAGCAATGGACATTGATTTTAGAGGCTTAATCAATCACTCTTTCATAGTTTACTTGGATGACATGACCGTTTATTCTAAAAATAAAGACGATCATCTAGCTCACTTACAAGTCGTTCTGCTACGATCTCGTAAATACGACATTTCCTTGAACCCCAAAAAGTCCATCTTTGCAGTAGAATAGGGCAAACTCCTAGGATTCATTATGTCTAGTGATGGGATGATTATTGACCCTGAAAAGACTCAAGTCATCGCTAAGATTCCCCCTCCTACATCCAAGAATTCCATGCAGTCTTTCCTAGGCCAGATTAATTTTGTGAGAAGATTTGTCCCCAGTTTCTCCGAAATGGTCAGGCCCCTACAAAACCTGATTAAAAAAGACACCCAATATCATTGGGGACCCACAGAAAAACAAGATTTTAATGCCATAAATAAGGCCATCATAGATGCTCCATCTCTCATGAGCCCTGATTTCTCTCAAGACTTTACACTCTATACTTTTTCCTCTGATCGTTCCTATGCCACAGTCCTAACTCAGAAGAATTCCGAGAACAACGAAGTACCCATCGCTTTTATGAGCTCTTCTTTCAAAGGTGATGAACTTAACTACCCAACGGTTGATCGGCAAGCCTACGCTATTTTCAAACCAATTAAGCATTTCCGGTCCTATCTTTTGAAGTCAAGGAAAAAAATCATTGTCCCCTACCCTGTCGTAAGGAACTTGTTAGTGCAGAAGGAGTTAGGAGAGAAGAGAGACAACTGGGTCACCTCCTTGCAGGAGTATGACTTAGAGATCACCCCAGCTCAGATCGTGAGAGGCCAAGGGTTGTGTAAATTGGTAGTTGATTCAGAAATAGGACAGCAAGAAGATAGTGATACGTCAAACCCAGAACAACGCGATCAAAGTTTAATTTGTTGTGCACAAAACCTCGTTAGTCCCTGGTACGACGATATTAGATTCTGTCTTGAACATGGATCAACACCCCGTCACCTCGACCCCACCAAAAGAAGAGTGTTGAGACTTAAATATGCCTGCTTTCATCTAGTTAACGGTATACTGTTTCGTCAGAATTTTGACGACGTACTGATGCGCTACCTCGAAAAAGATGAAGCAAAAAAAGTCTTGCTTGAGTTGCATGTAGGAGAAGTTGGTGGTCACTTCGGTGGTGAAACCACTGCTCATAAGGTTTTAAGAGCTGGTTATTACTGGCCCACGCTTTTTATGGACGCCCATGCCTTGTGTCGTAAATGTATCATCTATCAGAAAGCATCAGGGCGATTGCAAAAACCAGCCTTTCCCTTGCAACCCGTCTCAGTAGATTCTCATTTCTAGCAATGGGGCCTTGATATCATAGGTCCTATTAACCCTCCATCCTCACAACAACACAAATATATTGTGATAGCCATAGATTACTTTACACGATGGTCTGAAGCTGCTGCACTAAGAACTGTTAACACCAGTCAGGTTATCTCTTTTCTAAACTTGAATATTATCACCCGTTTCGGTATCCCTGACTGTCTAGTCTTTGACAATGCTTCATACTTTTCTTCTCTTGATATGAGTGAGTTTTCTTTTGTTAAGAACCAAACATCAATATAGCATAGAAAAACCTCAAGAAAAGTACTCAACGCCTTGAAAAAGAGATAATATCAGATAATAAGCCTCTTCGAGGGGGCAACCTCCTTTTACCCCACTTAAATGTTCAAGTACAAGATGATTCAAAATGAAAATGTCTCCTTGGTAT
>JASDQU010094983.1:0-16594 GCA_032191745.1 Picea mariana | reverse complement strand
ATAAGTTGATATGTAACATAGATACAAACTTGCTCAACTACAATTATTTATGGATAGTTCTTCCTAATATTTCAGTTACAGAAGTAAATGTACCCCTGTAGATAGATCTATTCTTTCAAGTTTAGGTGTACATAGGTAATTCTGCTGAGAATTTTAACTTTTGACTATAAACTTCACACAATCGAACATATATCATCCATGGAAATTATTTCAACTTAACACCAACATATGCATAATATCAGATACCCAAAACCATTCAAACACAAAAGGAGGAATTTAACATATCTGAACCAATTCACGGAAAGACAAGGGGAACAACCACGTTCCTCCCAACCGTATAATAGGGAAGCCAAAATCACTTGTCCGATTCACCCCCTAGCCTGACCATGAATCCATGAGAGAGAACTTGGAGATTGCTCCTCAGCAATGTTCTTTAATCCCAGTAGATTCCTCTTGCCTCACATTCACTCAGTAGTGTTCATAACAACAAGTAAAAATCAATAGTCTCTTTCACAACATACTTGGCAGCGTCTTGCCTCCTCACATATGTTATTTATCAATCTGCCTAGGTCTTTTTCTCTCCCTTGGGAATTTTTGCAGCTTTCTAAATCCCTGATTTTCAGGGGCTGCTAATGGCCAAATAATTGATTTTCCACTTGTAAAAATCAGCCTAGAGGTAGTTCCACCATGTTCCCCACTCATGGAGTCATGGTCAACTAAATTTAACATGGATGTTCCATTTGTCCTCCTGCAATCAATATAAAATATTCTTTTTTCATACAATGTCATAGTCAAATAGTTAGTTGGGTCAAATCAGGTCTCTGCCCAACAATCATAATAATTAATTACAATTATCAAATTCAAAATTCAGAGTTTCCATAAATGGCAAAAAAATTTCAAATTCGAATTTACTAAAAACGGAATAAATTTCCAACAAATTTAAATTTCAAAAATACTTTATTTTTTGGCGATGTCACATCCTTTCCCCCTTCAGTGAAACACTATCCTCAGTGTTCATCTCTTCCTTGGAACAGGATTGGATGAGATTTCTGCAAATCTCCCTCCAACTCCCAAGTGGCCTCCTTGGGACTAAAGTGTTTCCATTGCATCTTTACCTGAGCGACGACTCTGTTCTGAAGTGTTATTTCTCTTTAGTCCAGAATACGTAGGGCTTCCACCTAGAACTCGCCTTCGGGTTCCACCTGCACCAAGTTCCAATCAATCATATGAGTAGGGTCATGAATATATCTTTTTAACAAAGAAACATGAAATACATTATGAATTCTTAGATTAGCGGGAAGTGCAAGTTGGTATGCTACGGGTCCAATTCAAGCTAGTATCTCGAAGGCCCCACAAAACTTGGGTGCCATATTGGCACAATTCCCTAACTTCAACGAGATCTTTCATGCTTTGATCTTCAAATAAACATGGTCTCCCACTTGAAATTCCAAGTGTCTTCTTTTCTGATCTGCATAGTTCTTATGTCTGTCCTGTGCTTCTTTCAAGTTCTGTTGTACCTTCCTTACCATGTTCTCCATTTCTTGGAGCATCTCTGGTCCAACCATGAGTCTGTCAGTTGGGTTATCCCAACTAATTGGAGTCGTACACTTTCTACCATACAGTACTTCGAAAGGGCTCAACTTAGCCGAAGTTTGGTACCCATTGTTATATGCAAATTCTACCAAGTGCAGGTAGTTTTCCCACTTGATCGGATATTTTCTTACATACATGCGAAGGATATCCTCTACGATTTTTTTTTTCCTTTCGTTTTTTCCATCCGTTTGTGGATGATAACTCGTACTGATATTCAGATTAGTATTTATCCCTACAAACAATTCCTTCCAAAAAGAGGATGTGAATTTTACGTCTCTATCTAAAATCACCATTTTGGGAATACCATGCAGTCTAAAAATTTATTTCATGAATATTTCAGCAATGTTTATATCTTTAAAAGTAGACTTTACAGGAATAAAGTGTGCAGACTTACTGAGTTTATCGATTACAACCATGATAGAATCATTTTGTTTCTGAGTTTTAGGCAAACTTGTTATAAAGTCCAGCGATATGGTCTCCCATTTCCATTCTGGTACTGGTAATGGATGTAATAGGTCGGTTGGATGTTGGTTCTCTCCCTTAACCTACTGACAATCCTGGCACCTAGCCAAGTACTCTGTTGTTTCACCTTTCATATTAGGCTAGTAAAGTAGTTTTCTAAGTGTTGTTATTGTTTTCTATTAACCTGTATGGCCAGAATACGGTTTCTTATGCACTTCATCCAAAACTGTTAATTTTAACTCTGTTGAATCTGGTATGTAAAGTCTTCTTTTAAATCATAATAGTCCCTTCTCGACAATACTTAGATCTGGTTTATCTGAGTTTGCAGTACTATTTTGTAATTATGTCATCATCTTAGTGTAATTTCCATCATTAATACATGTCATCCTTATCCTTTGTTCCAGATCACTTTCTACCCTACTGATATTTATCTCAAATAACCCATGGACTCTTCTGCTTAAAGCATCTGCTACTTTATTTTCCTTACACTTGATATGTCTGACCTCGAAGTTGAATTCACTCAAGGCGGCTAGCCATCTTTCTTGTCTTGCATTAATATCTGGTTGGCTAAACAAATATTTCACCACGTTATTATCCGTCAATACTAGAAATTTTCTGCCCATTATGCAGTGTCACCACATTTTTAAGGCGTGTATTCCTGCTACCAATTCTAAGTCATGAGTGACATAATTTCGCTCCTGTTCTTTTAATTTCTGGGACTCATAACAAATAATGTATCCTTCCTGAGTTAGGACACCACCTAGTCCTTCTTTACTTGCATCAACACATATGGTGAAGTCTTTATCTGGGTCTGCTACCTTCAATATGGGTGCATTTGTCAATAATTCCTTCAGTTTGTTGAAACTGCCTTGACACTTCTCTGACCAGTTAAACTTGGTCCCTTTCTTTTGTAATGACGTGATAGGGTAGGCTATCTTGGAAAACCCTTCTATAAACCTGCGGTAATATCCGATGATTCCCATGAATGACAGGATATCCATTACGTCCTTAGGTACCGGGCATTCCATAATGGCTTTTGTCTTCTCCGGGTCTACGAAAATGCGTTTTACTGAAATTACATGTCCTAGATATTGTATTTATTTTTGATAGAAGTCACACTTGACAAATTTGGCATACATTTTGTGTTTCCTCAATGTTTGCAGAACTATACTTAAGTGTTCATCATGTTCTACCTCCATTATTTAATAGACCAGAATATCGTCAATAAATACTACCACGAACTTGTCTAAGTACTGACTGAAAATACTATTCATCAGGCACATAAATGTGGCTTGTGCATTAGTGAGTCTGAAAGGTATGACTATGAACTCGTAATGTCCATATCTTGTCCGAAAAGATGTTTTTCTTATGTCCTCGTCTTTTATCCTAACTTGATGATAACTGGATCGTAAATCCAACTTTGAAAAGATCTTGCCACACCTACTTGATCGAACAGATCATTTATCCTTGGTAAGGGGTATTTGTTCTTAATAGTCATTTTGTTCAGTTGTCTATAATCGATACATAGTCTTAGAGTACCATCTTTCTTTTTCACAAAGAGGACCGGTGCCCCCCATGGTGAGACACTCGGTCTAATAGACTCTTTGTCTAACAATTCCTGTAATTGTATTTTTAATTTTGTCAGTTCTGGTAGACTCATTCGGTACGGTGATTTTGAGATAGGGGTTGAACCAGGTAGTAGGTCTATGGAGAAGTCTATTTCCCTTCTAGGAGGTAATTCTGGTATCTCATCTACAAACATGTCTCTTAATTCACGTAGGACAGCAAAGTCTTCTAACTTTGGATTATCTTCTTTGTCTAACAGATTCGTCACTTGGATGGCATAAACTTGACATCCCTTCCTCATACATTTCTTGAGTTGCATCGCTGAAACTTGTCTGAATGAGACCGATTTTGGTATACCTTGGGCTATTCTAGCAGTGCCAAAATCGTCTTTATAGATAAGTATATTTGTATAACATTCTAGTACTACTTTTTGTTGTTCCAACCAATTCATCCCGATAATCATATCATAAGATCCTAGAGGTAGGATGTTCAGATTTATTCTTATATTTTGACCATCTAAGCTAAACTCAAAATAAGAAATAAAGTCAACTACTTTCCTTTTAGTACCTGTTCCTAGTGGCACAAGCCCTGATTTTGCGTGCTTCAGTTTCTTAAGTTTATTTGAATCTACTACATCAGGGGTAATATAACTTAATGTAGCTCCAGGTTCAATCAAAACAAAAATTCGAGTGTTATTGATTTTACTTTCGATTTCTACCACCAAGGACTCGTGGTGAGCTTGTCGACCATCTATGGCTGCATTTATCTGATGCAGGCTTCTGTGCACGTCTCCCAACATCGAGGCTTCCTGCAAATGATGAAAAACAGTTCTGTTTGCTGAAATTAAACGTGGACAGTTCCTCCTTAGATGAGGCTCTCTGCATTCCCAACACTTTAATGGCTCACAGGAGATGTCCCCAAACTTTTTTGTTCCCAAGTTCATCGGTTTATTGGTGCTTTGTGTATTTGGATGATTGGAGTGAAAATTCTTTCTTGGAAAACTTTTTTCCACATTACAATAAGGAGCTGGATGATATGCCTTCTTCCGCTGGTTCATTCGATCTTGCTTCTTATCCTTCCAGGCTTTGGGAAACTATACCCATTGTTTATACTAGTCATAGCACATTCATGCTTTTCCGAATACTTCACTCAAGGATTTGGTATTGTCAAACTCAATTCTGTCCGTGTAGGACTGTGGTAAACATCTTAAGAATCGCTGCATTTTTACCTTATCCTCCCAGATGTACAGTATGAACCTTAGTAGTTCCAGAAATTTATTTATAAGGTCCTCCATCGTCATCTGTTTGAGTCGTAACTCATAAAATTATTTCGTATTCCTTTCATAATAGCTTTCAAAAAGGTATTGTTTCTTGAAATACTTCTTAAAGTCAGACCATTCCAACTGTTTCTCCTTTAGGCCCTTGGCCAATTTCAGGTCTTGCCACCAAATGTTGGTCTTCCCTTTCAGATTGTAGATGACCATTCTAACCTTCATGTTGTTGGAATAATTGTAGATCTGGAAGTATTTTTTGATGTCCAACAACCATGCCTCAACTTCTTCTCCTGTCCTGGACTCTCCATCAAAGGTAGTTGCTTTAATATTTTTAAATTCTCCTTCAAGGTGGTCTACTTGTTTTCTTTTTTTGTCTAGTTTAGTTTTGTCTTCAGCTAAAGGTGTTCCTTCAGACGAACTGTCTCCTTTTTCTATTTCTGGCCCAGAGTTCTTGGAGGCCCTTCTGCTGACCTCTTCATCATGGTTATCATCCTTTGGGATTTTCTTGGTGACTATACTACGCAACATGACTTCATTTATCTCTTGCTATTCCTGTTGTGCTTTCTTCAATTTTTCATTGTCGGCTTTGAAAATCTGTAGTTCAACAATAAGATTCCTCATTGTTTCCAACACCTTCGTGGGTGAGCTTCCGTCACTGTTTTGTATTGGATCTCCACGAGGTATTTGCTACGGATTTCCTTCCATCCTGATTTTTGCATCGTCCTTAGCTACCATAATTAATACAAAGTAGAAAGGGCTTTATGTTTGTAACCATAAGGTTTATTAGTTTTACATAAATCAGAATATATACTAAGCAACAAATGTGGCCATGTTCAGGCCTAGTGTTGTAACTTTTGCTCTGATACCATATGTAATAAACCTCAATTTCGTCATAAAAAAAAAATTTCTTCTAAGAGAATTACGCTCTAAGTCTATATGATAGATTTATAATAAGGGGAGTAATCCTTAATATTTAAAACCATGATACCCTATGTATTCAATTTCTTTTTCCTAACATCACATGTCCATAGTCTAGTGTTTATTCTTCAATACTCATTTAAGTTATACTCATCTTTGTAAGTGGTTAAATGTTAAAAACTTTGTAGTTATGTAGAAAATAGACATAGGTCTGGTACTTAGGATTCCAGCCTCTTATTTAACATCCACCTTCATACACGCGTACAAGCCTAAACATCAAGACCCAAAAAACTTTAGAGACACAAGGAAGGGGGTCGAAATATTTTCTTTAACGTTGGATTTGTTGGTTTTTCTTTTGATAAAGGTGACCATGGACTTTGAGGGGTTCCTTGGAAATTATTCTGTTGACTGAGAATTCGTAAACCAATAAACTACTTAGTTGGAAGCGAACCCTAAGGTGGCACTTGATTAATCCTTTCCAGGATTAACTAACTCCAACCATCGACGCTAACTGAACTAGTAGTAAAAGGGTTTTGAGGAGATCCTTACTTGTCCTCTTAATTTATTAAATGTGACTAGATGTATTGTCAGTCAAATTTAATTTTTTGTCCAGCCATTAATGGGGGTGGAGGGGCAACGAGAGTCACCCTGTACCCTCATCCAACCCAAACACTCCACTTCACTGCTGTCACATGGTGCATTTCCTCGTCATACCCACCACATTCAATATGTGTGGGGCTCGTGTTTTAGGGTAGCATCCATGATTCATTTTCATCTTTGTGTCAATCTAATCTAAGTTGAATCCTACGTTTTCCTCTGTTTCTTGAATTTACTATGCATGGGGAATGGTGGCTTGGAGCATCTCCCATATTTCTCCTATTCGGTAAGTATCTATCCTAAAATAATAATTTTACTGTAGGATTTCTTTTGTACTATTTTGGCTTACTGTTATGGTATTATTTGTTTATTGCCTGTAGTCCCTTCTTTCTCTCCTCCTATACTCATCGTTATTTTTGTTACCGTTCCAGGTTATGCTTCGTCGAAAAAGAAATCAGATGTTTAAATGGGTTAGGTTCTTATACATGCATGAATGTTAAATCTATTTTTTCCATGATTCTAGAATCCCTCTGGCAAGTTATTTCTATTTAGGTTGTGAAAATAAAGGGGGTTCATCTATCACTGTTCTCCTAATACTCTTAGATAATTCATAAGACTATAATTTTTCCTTATTTGAGAGTCTCCCAGAAAGAAATAGTAGTTGGCCAAACCCTTAAGAAGGGATTATAGTCCGACTGAAGTTAAAGAGGTTCAGGTTATGTTCTGCGTGCCCAATTTGCTTTTTTTGAGCATCTTACAAGGCATGCGCGTTTGGGGTTTTGGCATCGTGTTGAACCTACGTTTCCATAAAAACTTATTTGCAGAGTGTTAGATAGATCATTGGTTCTGTTCTATTGTTTCTTTATATTTCTATAAGATGGTTCTTGATTTTATGCTTATTATGCAATTTGGTCATGTTCCAACATTCGTGTATTGGTTCTTTGTTCTGTTCTTGTTTCGGTCATTCATTGATTCCTAACACTAACGACGGGCCCCTTTGGTTTTGCGAGGCTACCCATCATAAAGTCTAGGACTCCTCTTCCCCTTCCGGGTCTGGAGAATTACACGGCTCCTGGTGATGGAGAAGGATATCATATCCCTCCACTTAAGTTAAGTATCACTTTGGCGAACTCTTTCCTAATGTTACTTGTTTCCCCCTTTTTTTTTTCTTATGAGTATTTCTGTTGAACAAAACTTAAGGGTGTTCCTCCCAACTTTGTGTAGGGGTTTCGACAATGCAAGGACACGTGCACATAGATTTCACCCCCCCTTAATAGGTACTCGGGTTCCATTTTTCCCCTGCTAAGAAGGCCTAGACAGTTAATGACAGAAGAATTCAACTAAGGAACCATTTTTGTAATTGGTTCATTGTGTGTTAGCTTTTAACTTCGTTACCCCTTCTCACAATTGAGTTTCGAGAGTCAACTTTAAATTTTGTATAATTACCCAAAGATTAAATCGATTTCTTACTATGACTTGTATTAAGAATTATTCAAAGGAAAAGTATGATTGATTTCTTCCCTATACTAGGACTGTTTTCTTGACATTTCTGAAATGAAATGAATTGTGAATGATATTTTATTTCCATCTCTTGTAGTCTTACTTCAATTTTTTTTTTGGCATCGTAGGTCCTCGACATACCTATAAGCGTGTTGGTAAATAAAAACACTTGTTTTTTCTCTTGTAATGTTTTATCCTGGATCTGTAATAGTTTAGACCTATCTTCCTTTTGTGTTCAATCCGAGTGTACTCCAATTTTTTTTCCTGGAACTAAATACCTTGTTTTCCAAACGTACGAATGTCTGAGTTAATCAGTTTCTTGTCAAGCCGGTGCAGCCGGAATCTAAGCCTTAGGTATTAAGAAGAGTCTAAGATTTATCAGTGTAATGTGAATTATGTCTCTATGTTTTGATTCTAGCATATTCCTTTACAATTGTATGTTACTAATTCTATGCCATCCATTATAATGATTACTGAATGAACATTTACATATGTATATTGATAACTGCAGTCATAAGTTTATTTGATACTTCTTAAACCCCTTATTAAATCAATGGGTCTTTAAATTTGTACAGTTAAAATGCATATAATACTTTTGAAATTCTTTCCAGTTTTCTAAAAATGTTTGCACAGGTTTGAAAATCCACTACAAAAATGACCCGTAAAGTCATATGACTCATGATGATCTCATGAAAGGTAGAAGATTTTCCAGGACTTGAAGTTTCAGAAATTGCATGATGAAGTTAATGCTTCGAGTAGAATAGATCTATCCTAGGCACAATTAAAACACAGTAGTTTTGTAATATCATTCACTATCAAGATTCAATTCTATTACTACTAAAGACAATATATGTTGTTTATAAACCCGTACACTTGCACGCGGAACCTGTGATGACCAAGGGTCACCAATATAGTAGTAATATAAGTATATTCTTGAATAGAATAGATGATTATCCAATATATAACATACGGAAACCATACAGATACAGTCGTTCCTACAACAGATAATAAACTGTAATCATATATATATATATATAAGTTCATATGTAACATAGATATAGGCTTGCTCAACTCCAATTATTTATGGATAGATCTTCCTAATATTCCAGTTACAGAAATAAACGTACCCCTGTAGATAGATCTGTTCTTTCAAGTTCAGGTGTACATAGGTAATTCTGCCTAGAATTTTAACTTTTGATTGTAAAATTCACTCAATCGAACATATATCATCCATGGAAATTCTTTCAACTTAACACCAACAGATGCATAATATCATATACCCAAAATAATTCAAGCACGGGAGGAGGAATTTAACATATCTGAACCAATTCACGTAAAGACAAAGGGAACAACCATGTTCCTCCCAACCATATAATAGGGAAGCCAAAATCACTTGCCCGATTCAGCCCCTAGCCTGACCATGAATCCATGAGAGCGAACTTGGAGACTCCTCCTCAACAATGTCCTTCAATTCCAGTAGATTCCTCTTGCCTCACACTCGCTCAGTAGTGTTCATAACAGAATGTAAAAATCAATAGTCTCTTTCCCAACATACTTGGCAGCGTCCCGCCTCCTCACATATGTTATTTATCAATTTGCCTAGGTCTTTTTCCCTCCCTTGGGAATTTTCGCAGCTTTCTAAATACCTAATTTTCAGGGGCTGCTAATGGCCAAATCATTGATTTTCCACTTGTAACAATTAGCCTAGAGGTAGTTCCAACATGTTCCCCAGTCATGGAGTCATGTTCAGCTAAATTTAACATGGATGTTCCATCTGTCCTCCTTCAATCAATATAAAATATTCTGTTCTCAGACAAGTGTCATAGTCAAATAGCTAGTTGGGTCAAATAAAGTCTCTGCCCAACAATCGTAATAATTAATTACAATTGTCAAATTCAAAATTCAGAATTTCAATAAATGGCAAAAATTTTCCAAATTCGAGTTTACAAAAAACAAAATAAATTTCCAACAAATTTAAATTTCAAAAATACTTTATTTTTTTTGGATGTCACACCATCACAAGGCGATAGTCATGACAGTAACCCTAGTGCAACACAACCTATCTAGAACAATAACCCAAGAAAATCCAACATGCTAGGATACCAAATAATTGTCAGAATACAAGAAGTCTATATCCAAGAACCCAATTGACAAGTGAACAAGACGAAAGGGAAATATGACTACTGTAACCATTATACATCACACTAAACTTCTGTCGCAACAAATTCTGTTGCAACCATACATCAATATGTAAACATTAAAAATAATTATTATTAAAACAAATAGTTCATTGCAACTATTTTCCAAATCCCAATATCAGATAAGTATAAATCTCTATCCTTTAAAACTGAATTCACTATCTTGTAAAATTGAAACTCTATGAATTTGTTGTGTTATATAGATATTTAAAACTGAAACTATATCGCTATCTTATGAATTCACTAATTTAAACTGAAACCATATCGCTATCTTATAAGAATTTCACTATTTTTAAAACTAAAACTATACCTCGAATATAATTGCTTTAGTGCAACTGAAACAAGAGATTATTCACATAACAATTTGTCGATTATATCGTTGTGATTGGGGTAAATGTTGTGAATAATTTGTGAATGTTGTGATTTGTCAATCAACTATATCACTGTGATATATTACAAAAATCGTTGTCTAAATAATACCAAAATCGATATCTAAACATTACCAAAATATTTTGTCTACAAATACCCATGTTGTTTAATAGAAATCTAATAAATACATGAAATGTTGAGTTAATATGATATTAGTGACTATTAAAACATGATAGTGTTGTCTAATAAATGAAGGATATCGATGTCCATTCAATACATTAAATCATTGTCTCTTAACACATGATATCTTGGTCTATCTACCACATGATAATCCTGTATAAAAAAAAAAAAATGAAATCGTTATCCAATAATTTAAGGGAAAATCATGGATTTTAAATTATGATATTAAATAATGTTGTCATGACAAAATGGAGATATATAATCCATATATATGATAACGAAGGTATTAAATAGTTGTCAGAAATATAGCTTTCTATATTTGCAGGGTTTAGAGCAATCTAATTTTGCTTTGAAACATTGTTTAAAGCATAAAAAATTTTGTGTTTTGATGCAGGAGCATCGACAACACATCAAGCGAGCCAGCACATTGAGCGGAAGATAGTTGGACAACGCCTACACAAATTTTGAACCACCTTGATATTGTTGCGCCAAACATTAATGTGTTGATTTAATGAAGCGCACTTGTACATTGTAATGGACCTTGAGCGGATAGCTCATGTCCTTAGGTAGATAGTCAACATTTAAAATAGTTAATGCTGTTAGGTAGGAATTAAATTGTAGATTTGATATCTTTAGAACTCAAGAGGGAAACAGGATATAGACACCCTCCTTTGTACATTGTATCATTCATTCAAGAGAGCAGGAGAACAAGCAGAAAAGTATATGGAGAACTTCCATGTACAGATATTGAATTAATGGAAAAGCTTTGATTCAATTCCATGGGTGTGTTATTCTCTGTGTATTGTTGATATTCGCACATGAATGTTTGCTTCTTGTCATGCACTTGCTTTTATATGATATGTATGTTATTTCATGGTTGATATCAAGTCTGTGAGATCAAGAAGTTAGTTTCAATTGTTTCTCTATCTTGAACCAGAGAATTTCTGCAAGGAGTGCAGTTGAATTTGTCCGCAAGGAGTGCAGTTGAATTTTTCCGCAAGGAGTGCGTGACTGCAGGGTTCAAGTGGAGAGAACTTTTGTTCTAAGTTATCAGGAGTGAAAGTTTGGCAACAAAGCCATGCAAGGCGTGCACAAGCTGGAAGAAGACTCAGAGTTGTGATCCTGAGCAAAGGGAGCGAAGGACTGCTGCTGCAGGTGTGCGCAGAGTCAAGAAGACTTCATCACTTAGCATGAATTGAAGGTTTGATGCAAGGAGTGCGTGCAGGAGTTTTCTTCCTGAAAGTCTTGAAGCCGGGGAAATTCAGGAGGTATTAGGCCTTCAAGGTTTGTTGAAAGGTAGCGGAGAAAGTTGCATGAGTAGGTCGAGAAGAAGGGTCGCAGGGTGGCGCACAGTTCTCGTGGAGAGACACTTCTTTTTCAGGAATTGCGCAAGAAGGAAGGTGGACAAAAAGGCTATAGTATAGGAGTGGAAGAAGTTCAAGGTTCAGTTGGGCAGGAGTTGTTGACCGGGATTACGAGGGACGTTGGTTCTACTCATGGATCGGCGTATCAGGAGTCCGCGAAGTAAGACTCCTAATTTATGTAAAGGAAATCGCAAGATCGCGAGAAGTGAAGTCCCGATGATTTCGTATATAGTGTGGGCCATAGCCGAGTGACGTGGCAGGTGATCTCGGGACATCCGGTCTCAGGAGTTGAAGGGTCGGGCAATTGGTCGCGTGAGTAGCGAAGTCGCGAGGAAGCGATACTCCGAGTATCGGCGACTCGGGTCTTGGGAGTCAAGACGGAAGTGATTTAAATGCTCGAGAGGCGAGACGCGAGGAAGCGAGGTCGCGATTTCGGCATATTGGCACCTCACGCATTGGAGGTTGAATTTCAAGAGTTGGTTGTCGCGAGTGGCAAGGCTGCAGCAAGGATTGAAGTTCTGAAAAGCGGGAGAAGGTCATCGCTGATGGACACATCGGGCCTCGGAGATTCGAGAGTCATTTGATAAACAAAGAACTCACGAAGTGCGAGGTTTCGATCCTCCGAGTGCAGCAAAGGGGATCGAGGAAGGAAGAATCTGTGGGTAAATATTCCGATAAGAGAATAGAAGAACACTTCGTTCTTCCTGCTGAGAGGAAAGAAGGTCCTGATGGAGCGGACACGCCAGTGAGGGTACGGACTGCACCAAGTGGTATCAGAGCGGGGAGTTCTTTGCTTCCTGTAGTAGGGAAGAGAATACATCATGCCACCCAGGAGAGAAAGGAAATCACCAGATCCCGAAGACAGGGAGGTGAGGAGAAGAGGTAGGCCAGCAGGGAATCCGAAAATGGAGTGACAGATACGAGATCTCAGAGAGAGACTCGAAGAGATGGAGACAACTCAGAGATGCGGGGTTGGTGTAGGGGATCTTAGTGATTCCGAAGTTGAAGAGGAAGTTGGACATGAAGAAGAGGTCACAGCACTAGATGCATCAACTGAGCGATTGATTAAAGCTATCGCCAGGATGAGTTCCAAGACCAAAATGGACATTCCATCTTACGAAGGAAGTCTAGATGCAGAAGAGTTGCTGGACTGGATCAGAGCTCTTGATACCTACTTTGATTATGAAGATATCGAAGAGGATAAGAAGGTAAGGCATGTTGTTACCAAATTGAAGGGACATGCAGCGTTGTGGTGGGACGAGCTACAGGGGGATAGACGTTCCAAAGGAAAACAAAAGATTAAAAGTTGGGAATGGATGATTGCTAAGATGACAGTGAAGTTCATCCCAAGGGATTATCAGATCACACTGTTCAGGTGAATGTAGAACCTGAGACAGAAGTCTATGATGGTGAAGGAGTACACCGAATAATTTTATAGGCTGAACATCTGAGCAAGTCATCGGGAGAGTGATGATGAGAAGGTGGCGAGATACCTGAATTGTTTGAGATATGACATTCAAGATGAGTTAAGCATGGAAACTATCAGGACAGTTGAGGATTCTTATCAGATGGATCTGAAAGACGAGGAGAAGCTGAGCCGTAAGCAAGGTCAGCGAGGGCGAGGCAGAAGTCAACCCAGAAGCAAGGCAGTTGCCCAAGAGAAATATCATAAGCCCAAGGAGGAATGGCAGAAACCTTAGGGTAAGATTGAGAGAGGTGGAACCTCACAGCAAGGACAGCAATATTCTGAGTCGAGGAGACAGCATACAGAGCAGGGTGGAGGATATGCTGACGCAAACACTTTTCCTCGTACCAGAGGAAGAGAAAGAGGTCGAGGAGGAATCATCACATTTTTTACATGTGGAAAGGATGGACACAAAGCTGTTGACTGTCCAGACAGGAAAATAGATGGAGGGGAAGCTCAGATCGTTGAAGCGCAGAGGCGTGATGTTGAGAATGAAGACACCGGGAGTGGAAAGTCACTAACGGTGCATAAAGTTCTTTTAACACCTGAGAAGGAGGTGGAGAACACAACTCAGAGAAGAAGACTGTTCAAAACTGCATGCACAACCAAGGATAGGAAATGCAAGGTCATCGTGGACAGCAGAAGCACTGACAATCTTGTTTCGACCGAGATGGTGGAGAAACTGGAGCTGGAGACGACTGATCACCCAAGTCCATATAAAGTACCTTGGCTACAGAAGGGACATCAGGTGAGTGTTAGGAAATAGTGCTTGGTTGAATTCAAAATCGGGAGTTATAAAGATAAGATTTTATGTGATGTTATTCCCATGGATGTATGTCATTTGCTATTGGGTGGACCATGGCAGTATGACAGAAATGTTGTTCATGACGGAAGGATGAACACATACACTTTGGAGAAAGATGGGAGGACACACAGGTTACTTCCGATAAAGGATAAGGAGGTAAAACCAGAAGTTAGTGACACCATACTTCTCATGAGTGGGAAGGAGCTTCTCACAGAGATGGAGAAGAAGGAAGATCCACAATTCTTTGTGGTCAGGAAACCGAGAATTGTCTTGACTAGCACAAGAGTGGACGACTTGTCAGATGAGATACAGGAACTGTTGGGAGAGTTCGTTGACATCATCATGGACGAATTACCTCGTTCGTTGCCACCGATGAGGAGTGTGATTCATCACATCGATCTCATACCCGGAGCAAGTTTACCAAACAAGGTTGCGTACAAGTTGACGCCTCAGGAGAACGAGGAGGTCAAGAGGTAGGTACAAGAGCTGTTGGACAAAGGATTAGTCAGAGAGAGTTTGATCCCATGTGTTGTTCCAACAGTGCTTAGTCTGAAGAAAGATGGAGGCTGGAGGATGTGTACAGACTCCAGAGCGATCAACAAAATTACCATCAGGTACAGATTTCCACTGTCGAGAATGGATGATCTGATGCATTTCCTAAGTGGGGCAAATTATTTTTCAAAGATAGATTTGAAAAGCGGATATCACTAGATTCGTATGAGAGAGGGTGATGAATGGAAGACAACATTCAAGACAAACGAAGGTTTGTACGAATGGCTGGTCATGCCGTTTGGTTTGAAAAACGCACCGAGCACATTTATGAGGTTGATGAATGAAGTCCTGAAGGAATTCATTGGGAAGTTTGTAGTCGTATATCTGGATGATATATTGATCTACAGTAAGACAAAGGCTGAACATTTGAAACATTTGGCCATCATGATGAGGAGGCTATGGCAGGAGAAGTTGTTGGTCAACATGAAGAAGTGTTCCTTCATGAAGACAGAACTCATTTATTTGGATTTTGTCATATCAACGAATGAGTTGAAAATGGATCTTGAAAAGGTGGAAGTGATCAAGAATTGGCCATCACCCAGAAATATTTTCAAAGTGAGGAGTTTCCATGGTTTGGCTAGTTTCTACAGAAAATTCATCAGAGATTTCAGTGGAATTAGCGCAACAATGATGGATACAGTGAAGAAGTGACATAAGACTTTTCATTGAACATCAGAGGCTGAGAAAAGCTTCAATCTGTTGAAGTGGAAGATCACAGAGCAACCAATTCTGGTGTTGCCTAATTTCCAAAAGACATTTCAGGTGAAATGTGATGCGAGCGGATATGCTATAGGAGTGGTCTTAAGTCAAGAGGACAGGACAGTTGCATATTTCAGCGAGAAGATGGATGAAGCAAAGATGAAATACTCCACGTATGATAAATATTTTTATGCCATCATACAGGCATTGAAGAAGTGGAGGCATTACTTGATCCCAAAAGAATTTGTATTGTATAGCGATAATCATGCATTACAGTTTGTAAGTCAACAAGAGAAGTTGAACCAGAAACATGCAAAATGGGTAGAGTACATGCAGAATTTCACATTTGTGATCAAACACATTTCAGGGACTGCTAACAAAGTGGCTGATGTTTTGAGCAGGAAATGTTTGCTGCTGCAGGAGTTCCGAGTCAAAACCTTGGGTTTTGAGAATCTCAGGGATATGTATGCAGGAGATGCAGATTTCAGAGAAGCGTATGAAGTAGATGAGAATCCAGTTCTCAGAGATCAGAGTCCTTGGATAGATTATATGATCCAAGAAGGAATGTTGTTCAGAGGCAATCGGTTGTGCATTCCGAATTGCTCCATGAGGGAGAACCTATTGAAGGAGAAACATAGTGGCGGTTTAGCAGGTCACTTTGGTCATGACAAAACATTCGCAAAACTGAGCGAAGCATATTTTTGGCCAGGCATGCGAGTATATGTCAAGAGGTTTGTTGACAGGTGTAGAATTTGTCAGCATTCCAAAGGTTGAAAGCAGAATCCTGGGTTTTATCAGCCGTTGCCCATACCTGAGAAGCCATGGGAGGCGATAAGCATGGATTTTGTATTGGGCTTGCCGAGAACGCAAAGAGGGGTTGATTCCATCTTTGTGGTGGTAGAAAAGTTTTCTAAGATGGCACATTTTATTCCATGTCAGAAGACCAGCGATGCGACCCACATCGCAAACTTGTTTTTCAAAGAGGTTGTTAGACTTCATGGATTTCCGAGAAGCATAGTCTCGGACAAAGATACCAAATTCATAGGTCATTTT
>JASDQU010094980.1:24589-34852 GCA_032191745.1 Picea mariana | reverse complement strand
CAGCTTGACACCTTATACCCTAAGAGGAAATATTCTCTTGAGTATCCATACCCCGCATGCACTTGCATTGAGAATAGGTATGTTCCACTGTTTGGAGCTAGTTTCTTAGTCGTGACACTCGTTTCCTCTCTTGTATCATAGAATTTATTTTCCTATGAAAAAACAAAAAGACGGGCGGGAAAAGAATATTATCTCATATCGACAGCAGTCGTGTCATCTTTGAACAGAGAACAAAATTTTGAGTCCACTATCATCAAAATTTTGGGTTTGTCATGACCTTAGGAAGTTGAGCTTGCTACTTAGAGTTTACTCCTCCCATTGGTTATTCTTCCAGTCCCTATGGAGAGTTTGTTGATGCCTCCTAAATCACAAAGTTTCTTCATCTATGTTGTTGGAGTTCTCCATATGTCTCATTCTCTTGTTCAAACGAAGTCTATAAGCATGTGTCGACCATTTCTCAGAACTCTTGAATTTTCATGTCCACTAGTACATATTGGAAAAATTTTGACGTTCTATTTGCGACGTTATGGACAAAATTGGCCATATTGTCGAAAAATAGAGGAAATTTTAAATTTTTTTCTCCATATTTCCCGATAACGTCTCTCTTGCGACGTACTACAAAAACATGTCTCTCTTGCGACGTACTACAAAAACATGTCTCTCTTGTGACGAAGGTAGGAGGACATCGCTCTTGCAACGACTTTGCATTTTCGTCGCTCTTGCGACATACTACAAAAACATGTCGCTCTTGTGACGAAGGTAGGAGGACATCACTCTTGCGATGTTGGTGAAATATTCATCGCACTTGCAACGATATGGAAACTAGGTTTTCCCCATCCCAACGGTCACCTAGTATTTGACCAAGTCAACTTTGACTTGGTCAACGATCGTCAGAATTGTGACATTATAAAATCTATAAATATGTTGTATTTTACGGATGTTGCGACTATTTTGCTATAATAACGACAATTCAAAAAGGGTATAATTTGGTCTTCTTAGAGAACAAAAAACAAGTATTTTTTTCAATATATGTCTGTGGGGAAGAATCTCAGAAAACATTAGATGTGGGAAAAAAAATTAAAGAGGATGAAAAAGGTGACGGTAAATGTTATTTCCCTTGCAAAAATTGTTGTACTAGATGTCCCGAAAGAGTTTTAATAGCAACAGCTAAAAAACATTGTAGAAAATATGGGCACATGGACAGGGGATCAAATGAATATCATCCCATGGTAATTATCTATATATATATATTCATTATTTGTTTTAATATTTATTGTATTCTCAAAATTTTATATTGTTTTATACATGCACTAATTTTTCATGATTGTTTGTAATTATAAACTTAGATTTTCCTCCTAACTTTATGCACAAAGCACCAAGTAGTAGCATAAATCATGTTGTATAAGATGAAGAACTTGAAGCAAATAATGAAGATCAAGTTAATAATCCCATGGAGGTAGATGACAATAATAACATAGTTCAAGATGATGGGACAAATCAAATGATACAAGACTTATTCAGTCATCCAGATGAGGATCATGGGGACAGTAGTGATGGTATTTATGATGAACCTCTGATTGAAAAGGCAAATAAACGATTTATAAAGGGCCAAGAGAAAATATTCTCTCCACTACATTGTTGTTGGTGAACTTAAAGGTTACGAATCATTTGTCGAACACTTGTATGACACAGATCCTAAGGTATGTAATATGTTTCATCACATCTACATAAAGGTTGACTTTTCCCCATTTTTTTTAGTGTTAATTAATGTGTAAAATAAAAATGCAATATTTACAATTACTATTATTTACATTAACTATTTATTTTTTATGTTTTAGATTGTTAGGTGAATTTATGTTACCCTCGTCAAATATTTTACCTCGCACATATCGATATTTACATGTCAATATGAAAGACATTGGAATGGAGTATCAAAGTATAGATGCATGTCCTGATGATCATATTATATATTATGGACAACATGCGTCGAAAACAGAATGCCCGGTATGTGGTATTAGTAGATATCGAACCGATAAAGTAACAAAAATGGTCCCTCGAAAGGTTCTCTAGCATATTCTCATAATTCCTCGTTTGCAGCGGTTGTCCATGTGCCAAAGCATAGCACAGTGTATGGATTACCATGCACAAAAGAGAATTGAAGATGAAATTTTTCGAATTCCTGCAGATGGTTATGCATTTAAGGAAATTGTTGCAAAATGGCCATAATTTACAGATGAACCTCGTAATGTTAGGATTTCATTGGAAACTGACAGTGTTAATCCATTTGGAGAGCTTTGGTTTGTTTACTCAGTGTGGCCTATTTTTGTTATCAACAATAACATTCCTCCTTGGATGTCAATAAAGAAGGAGCACATAATGTTGACAATGATTATTCCAGGTATTTATTTTCATTAATTTTTTGAATTTGAATTTTTCATTTTTCTCTTTTTTTGCATAACATCTTTTATTTATTTATTTACGTATATATACATACCATGGTAGTAATTTCGTGTAATTTCAAAAAATTAGGTAAGTACCAAGTTAAAGATATGAATGTGTATATCAAGCCTCTTATCGATGAGCTACTAAAGTTATGGGAGGGAATCACTATGTATGACATCTGTAAACCAATTGGGAAGAAGAGATTTCAATGCCCTAGAACACTTTAATGGACAATTCATGATGCCCCAGGACTAACACATTTTTGTGGTATGTAACATTCCATATTGCACATTTGAATAGTATATAATTAATTGAATATATCATGCATGTTGTTTAAATAATCATTTTGTATATTAATAATTCACATTAATCCATCTGTTGCAGGTCTTCAAACAAAGGGTAAATTTGCATGTCCAGTTTGTGGTCCTAAGATGAAATCTCATCGGTCAAAAAGTTTAGGAAATGAGGTGTTTGATGAGTATAGAAACTTCCTCTCTGAGAGCCATAAGTATCGTACTACTGAAAAAGATCTTTTCAATGGGAAACAAGAGACTGGACTAAAACCACAAAGAATGACACCTCCCCTATGGAAGTTGGCATATGACAGAATTAACCCCGAGGTATGCATTTTGTTTATGTATCGTAAATGGAATCATGTTTTGAAATTTTATTTTAATTATTCATTTTATTTTACCGCATTTGATAAATAGTGTTCTTGTTTCTTTTATGCTTCATCAATGTCATCGTCATGAAGGTAGTAATAATGGGCTTCCACGAGGAATGAAATGTTATCCCACCCAATTCATGAGGTTGCCTTACTATAAGGACCTAAAAATAGTTCATTTATTTGATACAGTGCATATCGGGAAGAATGTGACAGAAACATTATGGTGAATCATAGATGGCAGGAGGGATAAAGAAAAAATTGTCAAAATTTTTAATGACATTCGGGAATCCAATCATGCAATGCAAAGTGTGATCCGATCAAATAACGATGGAAACCAAAATAACCTTCCATGGTTATTAACAGAGCAGCAAAGCAATGGTGTAAAAGAGGTCATTCAAAAATTTAAATTTCCCACAGGTTTTTGTTCAAACATAAAGAATATATTAACGAAGAAAGGTGAATTTGGTGGGGTAAAAACACATGATTGACATACCTTAATTAAGGTAATTAATCATTTTAGTATTCATATTTATATATTGGTCGTATACATTTTTTGAGATTTATATTTTTTTGTCTAGTTTTGAACAAGTAACGATTCGTTTTTATTGTTACAGTATCTTCTACCTCTATCTCTCCCAAACGACTTTGAAAACAATACCAAACAAGTTATATATGATCTTGGAAAATACATGAGGTAAGTAGTTGCAATATATATGCAAAAAAAAAAAAACATTCTTTTGTTGTACTTAATAACATGTGTTTTACTTGTAATGTAATATGTATTATGTTTTGTTGAAACATGTTATTTTCTTGCGTCATGATCTATAGATGGTTGTCATTGAAAGAAATACATGAAGATGATACAAAGTATTGGAAGAGATAAATTCCTCAGCTAATGTGTGAAATGCGAAAGTATCTACCTCCGGCATTTTTCAATGCACAAGAACACTACCTCATACACCAAGTTCAATAGATTGAAATGTGTGGACCTGTACACACAAGGTCAATGTGGATTGTGTAGAGGCACTTGAAATAATTGAAGGCTTTGGTTAGACAAAGAGCACATCCTGAGAGTTCTATGGTGGAGGGATATATGGTATATGAATCCATGGTGTATATTATAAAGTATCTTCCTAAATTAGCAGTGCAAGCTATGCATGCAGTGGATTGCATTTGGGATGTGAACTCCATCAAAAACTTTGAAAGGGAGCAGTTGTTGGGGAAAAGTACAATGAAGAAAGTGAGAGGTAATTAAATTGTGGATATTTTTAATAAATATAATTTTTTTTGTTTTTTTGTGTATATGATCATACTCATTAAATATTTATTCTTGCATCATTTATTAATATTTACCATGGTTATAACTAATATTTAATATTGGTGAATTGTGATTTTTTTATGGTCAGTTGCTCAATATTGGGATGCACTACATTTATACATTGCAAACAATCTTGACTAGATGAAGGTATGGATTCATAGATGTAAAGAATGTCATGGCGGTAGGTTATCATGGAAAGAACTATCTTAATTGGTTAGAGAATATCATCGTAATGGAGATTATGATGTTATGCAGAGGGAAATAGATTTAGAATGTTGTTTGAAATATGGAAAGGCAAGCAAATTCACCCATTTTATTCAATTATTTTATATTATATTAATGTGACTGTAGGTGTGTTTTTTTCATATTATACTTTCCAAGTTATATAAATTTGTTTATTATTAATTGACAATGCATCTTTTACATATCTAGCATATTGCAGTTGAAAAACCATAAGGCTATGTGGGGCAATGGTCATAAATTTCGCATCAAACTGTTGGATGAAACCAGAAAAACTTCTGATAGTGGGATAATTGCAGTATTCTAGGTCACTAATGTTTCCTCTAGGAGTGACAGACATCCTCGAGAATCTAAAAATAGATACTGTGGGTTTTTGAATGATATAATTGAGTGTGAATTTAATTCCTTCAAATTAGTTTTGTTTGATGTCAAATGGTATAGGTTACGAATGCATGAACATGATGAGGAAAGAACCGGTATTCAACATGCCAATGGATTTTCGATGATTAAAACAACAGTTTTTGAAAAATCAAATAACCGTTGTTCCAGGTAAGAGGGATTGGTCATTTGTTGTTAGATATGATCCAAGAGGAAGGCCAGTAAAGTATATTGTAGATGAAGAAGATGATATTGAAGAAGAAGATGATGATGTAGAGCTAGAGCAGGAAGAATATGGGTCGACAGATGAAGAAGACAAAGAAGATGAACCAGGTGTAGGCGACAATGCACCAGTTCTTGATGATGATATTGATGAAGATATGCTCGAAAATGACATTGATGATGATGATGATATCATCAATCCTTTCAACATTGTTTCTGAACTGGATGTTGATACAGATGTCGGGTTGGATGATCAAGAAGAAGATACAGAAGAAGGATGATACAAATGTTGCATTGGTCAATGAGGTATGTAACTAGATATTTTAATTTGTATGAATTATTCTCTTTGAATAAGTTTTTATGTGGGTTAATTATATGTTTTTAAGTTTTATTTCATTTTTGTTTTGGTAGTTTCTATGTATGATTACTATGCTTCTTTTGTTTGTTTTCTATTTTATAGATTGGGTATTGGGGAATTGAGAGTGATGTGAGTGGGGGGGAGGGGCCATATGAGATTCCACCTTCACGTGGTTGGCCTTTTTTAGTAGAGAATAAATTATTCTCGAAACCAAGAGAATTTCATTCATTCATCTTTATACTCAAAGATCACTCACAGACCCACTCTATATATCGTCTCATCTCGTCCTTGTTTCGTTTTAATTTTCTGATCGGTCGAATTTGAAAGGAAACAACTATTAAAACACATTATACTAGGGCTAGAGTACATGATGGGCAACATTGACCTATGAATGGGGCCAACGTTGATTTTTTTTCAAAATGTTTTTGTATGCACCAAAATTTGACATGGATACTCTGTTCACATTTGAAATGCACTGAAATTTGACTTGGATAGTTTGTTCCAGGTCAAATTTCAAGATAGTTTCGATAAAAATTCTATAGAAGGGAAGTTCCATGTCAAATTTCAAGATAGTTCCGACAACGATTCTATAGAAGGGAATTACAAATGATGACAATGAGAGGTGTAGCATGATGAACGTTGATTCAAATGTGGATGATCTCAAAGATTATGTAGGGACATCATACATACTTGAGTCTTGAAACCCTCCCATACCGTCAAGGCATGTGTCTAGTCTAACCATGTCAAATTTCGATGCATACAAGCACATATTGAAGAAATTTCAACATTGACCCCATTCACTACTCACTATGCGGGGTTGGTGCATGACATTTGTGGTGGGTGAATTGAAGCTTCTGTGACATCAACTCGACTTGGTAATTCAATAATCAAACCCTCCTTAAGTATTATTTGGGGACATCAAACATCCTTAAGTATCATGATGGGTGTTATGACATCCTTAAGTATTATGCGGGTTCGGTGGAATAAATTTGTGATGGGTGTATTGGAAGTTCCATGTCGAATTTCAAGATAGTTTCGACAAGGATTCTATAGAAGGGAATGACGAATGATGACAATGAGAGGTGCAGCATGATGAACGTTGATGAAAATGTGGACAATCTCAAAGATTATGTGGGGACATCATACATCCTTGAGTCTTGAAACCCTCCCATACCGTCAAGGCATGTGTCTAGTCTAACCATGTCAAATGTCGATGCATACAGGCACATATTGAATAAATTTCAACGTTGGCCCCATTCATTTCTCACTATGCGGGGTAAGTGCATGACATTTTTTATGGGCGAATTGAAGCTTCTGCGACATCAACTCAACTTGGTAATTCAATAATCAAACCCTCCTTAATTATTATGTGGGGACATCAAACATCCTTAAGTATCTAAACCCTCCCATACCTTCAAGGCAACTATCTAGTCTAACCATGTCAAATTTCGATGCATACGGGAACAGATTGAAAAAATTTCAACTTTGGCCCCATTCACTACTCATTGTTTGGGTTCGGTGGAAGAAATTTGTGATGGGTGTATTGGAAGGTCCATGTAAAATTTCAAGATAGTTCTAACAACGATTTTATAGAAGGGAATGACAAATGATGACAATGAGAGGTGCATGATGAACATTGATGCAAATGTGGAAGATCTCAAAGATTATGTGGGGACATCATACATCCTTGAGTCTTGAAACCCTCCCATACCGTCAAGGCATGTGTCTAGTCTAACTATGTCAAATTTTGATGCATACAGACACATATTGAAGAAATTTCAACGTTGTCCCCATTCATTGCTCACTATGTGGGGTCGGTGCATGACATTTGTGGTGGGTGAATTGAAGCTTCTGCAACATCAACTAGACTTAGTAATTCAATAATCAAACCCTCCTTAAGTATTATGTGGGGACATCAAACATCCTTAATTATCATGGTGGGTGTTATTATATACTTAAGTATTATGCGGGTTCGGTGGAAGAAATTTGTGATGGGTGAATTGGAAGTTCCATGTCAAATCTCAAGATAGTTCCGACAACGATTCTATAGAAGGGAATGACAAATGATGACAATGAGAGGTGCAGCATGATGATGGTTGATTCAAATGTGGACGATCTCAAAGATTATGTGGGGACATCATACATCCTTGAGTCTTGAAACTCTCCCATACCTTCAAGGCATGTGTCTAGTCTAACCATGTCAAATTTCAATTCATACGGGCACATATTGAAGAAATTTCAACGTTGGCCCCATTCACTGCTCACTATGCAGGGTTGGTGCATGACATTTGTGATGGGTGAATTGAAGCTTCTACGACATCAAATCGATTTGGTAATTCAATAATCAAACCCTCCTTAAGTATTATGTGGGGAAATAAAACATCCTTAAGTATCGAAACCCTCCCATACCTTCAAGGCAACTATCTAGTCTAACCGTGTCAAATTTCGACGCATACGGGAATAGATTGAAAAAATTTCAACGTTGGCCCCATTCACTGCTCACTGTGTGGGTTTGGTGGAAGAAGTTTGTGATGGGTGTATTGGAAGGTCCATGTCAAATTTCAAGATAGTTCCCACAATGATTCTATAGAAGGGAATGATGAATGATGACAATGAGAGGTGCATGATGAACGTTGATGCAAATGTGGATGATCTCAAAGATTATGTGGGGACATCATACATCCTTGAGTCTTGAAACCCTCCCATACTGTCAAGGCATGTGTCTAGTATAACCATGTCAAATTTTGATGCATACAAACACATATTGAAGAAATTTCAACATTGACCCCATTCACTGCTCACTATGCGGGGTCGGTGCATGACATTTATGGTGGGTGAATTGAAGCTTCTGCGACATCAACTCGACTTGGTAATTCAATAAACAAACAAAGTGGTTAAATCCACTTTAACCAAGAGAATCAACAATAGAGCCACTTGATTTAATGAAGTCAATTTATTGATGGTTCATCCATTGGGGTTGCAAGCTAGGAATCAAACCTACTAGAAATTGGCATTGGCAAGAGGAATGAAATTATGATTATGTTCAAAATTATCCAGTTTGTGTTGCTAGTGTTACCCCTCATTTTACAAGAGGCCTACACTAGTATTTTTTCACTACTCTTGTGATTTTCATCACAAAGGTAGGTTTACAACTTGATCTTTGGATGGCCTAGGGGTTTCATGGTTTTATGTCCTGGATCATGAAGGAAGATTCCCACTTATGGATGTTGCTTGTACTTATGTTTATGCTTATTATTGAGGACACCCACCTTTCTTGAAGCCTTATTGCACTTTCTTTCATTACGATTCCTCATGTGGGTGCCCCTCTTGCAAACTCACCTTGTGTTGCATTTAGGCGCCTAGCCTTGCCCAGGTCATCTTGAAAAAGTTAAGTCGAAGCCAAAATTGTTCCTTATCCAGCATATGTCTCATCTTCTTACCCAGTGCTCCTTTGTGTGGCCCTTTTCATGCCTTTAATGTGGGTGGGTGCACCTCTTTCCAACTCACCTTGCATTGTGTTTGGGCGCTCTACCTTGTTTTTGTTACGTTTCCTCTTATGGGTGCCCCTCTTTCCAACTCACCTTGCCTTGCCTTTGGGCACCCTGCCTTGTTTTCGTTATGATTCCTCATGTGGGCACCCCTCTTGCAAACTCACCTTCCGTTGCCTTTGGGTGCCCAGCCTTGCCCGAGCCATCTTGAAAACATTAAGTCGAAGCCAAAATTGCTCCTTATCTGGCATCCATCTCGTCTTCTTGCATAGTACTCCCTTATGTGTCCCTTTTCGTGCCTTTCATGTGGGTGGGCGCACCTCTTTCCAACTCGCCTTGCGTTGTGTTTGGGTGCTCTGCCTCGTTTTTGTTACATTTCCTCTTGTGGGCGCCCCTCTTTCCAACTCGCCTTGCCTTGCCTTTGGGCACCCTGCCTTGTTTTCGTTACGATTCCACATGTGAGCGCCCCTCTTGCAAACTCACCTTGTGTTGCGTTTGGGTGCCCAGGCTTTCCCAGTACATCTTCAAAAAGTTAAGTCAAAGACATTCATAGGTCACTAGACATGGGCAATAATGACACAAATTAGTGCACAAATTGGTTGACACAAGTTTTAAGGTTTCATCAACCTTTCTTCATTTTTCTTTCAAGTTCTACATTGTATATTATTATATACATTAATGTATCTGTGTCATAGTTGTGATGAAAAATCCCTCTTTTTTCGTACATTGTTTAATCAACACAATAAAAATATGTCCTTCCAGTACTAAATGCGGAAATGTGTATATTGTCGAATGAATTTTAAAAGGAACAACGAAAATACATTGTACTAGGAGTACTAGACATGGGCAACAGTGACCTGTGAATGGGGCCAACATTGAAATTTTTTCAAAGTGTTTATGTATGCACTGAAATTTGACATGGATAGACTATTTGCATGCCTTAACAATATGGGAGGGTTTCTGGACTCAAATTCGACTCATAGTACACCCACTTGTTTTGGTAGATGAATTAAGGGATTACCTTAAGACACCTATCACAACCCTGTAGGGGACTTATGCGTATGTTTGAATGTCAATCAAGTTGATGAATACTGGTGCAACATTTCAAAGGGCCATGGATCATTCCTACCATGATTTGATTGGTAAGATG
>JASDQU010094980.1:4766-21746 GCA_032191745.1 Picea mariana | reverse complement strand
TAAATTCTAACATGAATGTATGGTCTTTATCATTGATCTTAGTACATGTAAAGAAAGATTGCATCTTATTTAGAATTGCAGAACTAAATTGAAAATTGCATTTTGAAAAGCATATCATTTATTGGGAATTGAAGTTAGGACTTTGTATTGTGTTCATATTCATTTATTTTACTTGTTGAGTCATAACATCATTAATTTCATGACCACGCCTTTTTGAGTAAGAAAGGCCACTAAAAGTAACGCTTATAACTTAAAATTGATTAGTAACGATTTTATTTTCTAGGGTGCACAAACTAGCTTAGGATTTAGAGCCATGGAATAGGATTTTGTGAGTAAACTTCTCCAAGGCTATTAAATCAACATATGTGTCTGATTAAGGGAGTGGAGAAATCCATTGTATAATCGGTAATATCAGTAGGCTCCGCTTACACTGGAGTTAAGCATGAGGTCGCATGAGGTTGGTTGAAGGGATATGCCCCCGATACCTTCTTACCATCAGATATATTTCTGGGGATCTATTCATATATGGGGATCTTGTTGGTACCTTTACCCTTGTGAGAGGAAGTGCTTTCGAGGTTTCGGGCTTTGTTACCCTGCCCATACGGTGGATCTAACTTACGATTGTTCGTTTGTGCTTCATTTATATCGTGGTTGCTTAGTTGCTTGACTTAGGTACCACATAGGTTACTTGTATGGGTTATTTTCCAGGTACCCTGGGTCAGATAAGGATCGAACAACACACAACCTTTATGGAGGATTACCTCTCTGGGGGGATCTGACCGACTGGTTGTTAAGCCCACGAAGGCCCTTATAACTTATTATGTTACCTATGATCTTTAGAAGAGGAGTATCGAGCCCCTCTTGGGATAGGCATACCTACTTTAGAGAGGGAGACCCCTTTCAGCCACTTTATCCTGTTTGTGTGCATATTGGCCTTTTGTTTATTTTACTTTGGTGTGCTCTTTGATTACTATTTGGCCTTAGGATTTGTTTCTTTTTATATCACAAGTCTCGAGTCATCGTGGAGCTAGACCATCTTCCCCACAGGTCTCGCTGCTTGTTACAGTTACCACCGCATTTTGAGTCTTCGCCTTCTAAAATGTGTAAATTTATCATGCGTGGTACATACACCTCCACTTACCAGACTTGTGATCATACGAGGATTAGTATTGAATCGAGTTAGAAAGATACTGGGAGTCCTTCAACTCCCATACCCACTATAGTCAACGATACGCCTTTAACACCTTCAACCACTATGGTTGTAGTGTCGAAGGTTCCTATCATCACACATGTCTGTCCTATAGTGAATACTCAACCTATAGCCACGACATCTTTTGGGTCCCTTTGTCACTCATCGGGCTACAATATTCAGTCCATATAAGGTCCCTTGGGCTTACTGATTAATGAGATACATAGGTTTCTTGATGAAGGGAAGCTTAGTGGTAAACATCAAGCTCACTTGCTCAAGGGAAAAGGAAAGATGAATTAGAAGGAAAGAGTATGTTCTGATGCTCTTGTACACAGACAAGAATGTCTCAACCAAAAAACTACATTGAATATTGATGATTCAACATCCATTTGTAGGAATTGAAAGAAGGAAACATGTCTATACTATGGAAAGTCTGGACATCATGGATGATTTTAGGGGCTAAATTTCGCTCATGGGCTAATTTTCCATGGTTTTTCCCAAAAAAATATTCGCTATTCTAAAAATGATTCGCCCAAATTCTATAGGATACAATAATTTTACCTTAAAAATCGCCAAAATTTTATACAAACTATATAAAATCCTTAGAAATTTGAATATTTTTACAAAAATATTGCCAAACATTTATAGTTGGCATATGAAGGATTAGTCAAATTCGCCAAGGTTTCTACATTTTAAAATAAATTTCCATCCTTAAAATCATCCCTGCTGGACGTGTGGAGAAAACCTACTGGAAGAAGAGGGACGACTTAGAGGTGAAGGTTAATAAGCTCGAAGGAGACGTGTTAGTTGTCAATCAATCGACCAAAAATTTTACCTTCCAAGTCGGAACTTCTCAAATGTTCCTTAGTCATACCTCACATCATGAGTGGTTGGTCGATTATGGTCGCACTCATCATATGGCCAAAGATGCATCTATGTTCTCGTACCTGGATAAATTTGTCGAGAGAAAGATCTATGTTGTTGATGATTTTGTTCTCGACATTGTTGGTCATGGTGATATTCCCTATCTACATGGTAAAATTTTCCACCTCTATCATGTGCCAAACCTAAGTGCAAATTTGTTGTTGGTTTCTCAAACTATCAGAGACAAGTAAGATTGTTGAGTTCTGGCCAAATTGGTTCTTCGATAAGGATTTTAAGAATGACAAGTCGATTTTTGCTGAAGGTTTTCTCGACTTGAAGGATGGACTGTACAAGTTTAGTGACCTCCCTTTACCTGAATCTGGACCGACTGCCCTTTTTACTCACACTGATGAACGAAGCAGAATTTGGCACGAATGACTTGGACACCTAAATTTTTGAAGTCTGAAGTCGATGGCCACACAGAATATGATTGTTGGTCTTCCCAAATTTCTTCCACCTGATGGCGTTTGTAGGGGATGTGTTGGACAAACATCATCAGATCCCCTTCGACTTCGGCAAATCATGGCAAGCACAGAATCCACCAAGAGAATATTCACAGTGATCTTTATTGCCTCAATCAAACCTCCTTAGTAGGTGAAAATTATATTTTGACCTTTATCGATGATCTCTCTAGATTTACTTGGGTCTATTTCTTGAAAAACAAGAGTCATGTCTTCGAACAATTCAAAGAATTTAGGGCATTGACTGAGAAGCAATGCAGTTGACCTATCAAGTGTTTGAGATATGATAATGGTGGTGAGTATGTGAATTGACAATTTGAAGAATACCTTTCTCGATTTGGTATTGCTTGGCATAGGTATGTCCCTCATACTCCTCAACAGAACGATGTAGCAGAAATAAAGAACCAAACATTGGTCCAAATGGCTTGTTGTTTTTTGTAGGCCAAAGATTTGTCAACTATTTTTTTCACTGAAGATGCTTATTGTGCCAACTATATCTTGAATTGTATTCTAACTAGAGTTTTCAGTTCTATGACTCTAGTCGAGAGATGGTGCAGAAAAAATCCCTCGGTCAGTCACCTCAGAGTCTATAGCTATGTTGCTTGGGCTCATATTCCAAATGATTGCAAGAAGAAATTGGACACAAAGATTCATGCTTGCATCATGATGGGATACTTTGAAGAATCCACAACCTATCGATTGTTTAGCTATGTCAAACGACAGATCATTATCAAAAGAAATGGTTTTTTTATGAGAAGTCTTCAAGCATTAAGTTGTTGAATGATTCCTCTGGTTTATTATAGGATGATTCCTTTGATGTTGTTTTCAACAATGGTTCACCTATTCCTTTTTTTAGTGTTTTGACTGGGCAGTCGAAGTTTTTTCTTGTTTTGACAGGTTCGTTGACCTCTGTTCTCGAGTTGAACATATAGTCGATCATTGTTTTGACTGGGCCTCTGTCTCCTTCGACTGAAACCGATCCTTCTTCTAATCAACCTTCTGTAGAGGATATCAGTTCACCATTTTCCTACCTCCCTAGATGGGTCACTAAAATGATTGAAGCTGCTAAACTTGATGTTGGTGATGTCTCTTCAGGTCGACAAACGCATAGTCACAAGCAACAAGATAGTGTTTCTTTGATGGCTCTGTGCATGTTCTTGAGACTTGTGATCATATCTCTTACTCATATGCACAAGGACAATCTGAATGGGAACAAGCTATGCAAGATGAGATGAATCATTTTTTGAAGAATCATACTTGGTATTTTGTGACTCGTCCTCAAGAGAAGGACGTCGTAAAATTTCCATGGATCTATAAGACCAAATTTACCTCTGAAGGTGTTTTTGAGTGTCATAAAGCTTGTTTGGTCACAAAAGGATTTTCTCAACAAGAAGGCAGCGACTATAATGAGACCTTTGTTCCTGTTACCCCCCCGTGCCTAGGGGTAATTAGAGGAGACCATGTCTCATGGTCCGCAATGAATATAGTGATCCCAACCATGATCATGATCAACATGTCCACAAATAGCAGCCCAAAAGCCCCCCTCAAATTGCCTCTTATACTTTAGATCATCCAAGCTCATCACATCCTGTTAACGCAGTGTATGGGAGATGGTAAGCAAGTGTCACCATGAGGTATGTTAGTCCTTGTTTCATGCGAAGTGTTGTGCTTAATATACTAGGCATGTGGATGATGATCATTGGTTGAAGTTCTGGATAATGGATCACTAGCTCAAGAAGTTATGTTTGTTTCTTTGTTTCACCTTGGTCGCCAGCATGTGTCCCTTAGTCCTGTTTTGTCACCACCCAGGGAAAAGGGGTACCATTGGGGGGCCATCACAACGGTAACGTTCTGTTTTCCCACCATACTTAACAATTTCCATCCTGGAGCCTATCACAGTTTACTAAGCTTCAATAATGGATCATGGTCGATTTTCTCATGAGAAGAGGGGATGAAGGCCCAGAGGTTGATTGCAGCTTCTAAGAAAAAGAAGCATACAGAAAAAATAATGCTAAAGAAAGAAAGAAAGAATAGTAAAGGACTTTAAAAGCCAATCCAAACTTGAGCTCTACCATTTCCATGTTCACCCCAGTCTCAAAGCAATGATGCTATAGCTTGAAACCTTATGAAGGTGACTTGCAAATATGATAAGAGGACAAATAAAAAGGCAGATTAAGGGGTTTGGAAAAACATAGTTCTTAGAAAGTGGTAACTCAACACAAGTGCACCCTCCACAAAGGCACTCATATAAATGGACTCAATGACACCAGAAGCTATGAAGTAACCCCGATCCATATCACTATCACACTTACTCTGGAAGGGTTCATTTCTTTCACTACTTGCCCCGGGACATATTCCTCTGCTTGGGTCTTTTCTTTCACTGCTTCCCCTAGGACATATTCCTCTTCTTGGGTCTTTTCTTTCATTGTTTTGGTTGACACACCTAATCGAACTAGAGGAAGTTCCTCCCATATTCAAACTTTCCAACTTACATACAGTCCCAAGCTAGTGTGAAATTTGAAAGGGATACTGATGTGAATTGTTCATGTGGCTTATATCTTAAGTAACAACGTACTTTGCATGATTTAAGGACTAGTATATCTTATGAAAATTGGATTTACTTGATTTCATATTTTGTTTTGATCGCAATGCCCCTGACATGGTTCTTTGAGGGATGCCCCAGGTTTTCACCTAGGATGTTGTTCCTCTATCGCAAGATATGGCACATGTGTTGTCGAGTAGTGAGTCACCAGTGACTTGACACATTCAGATAGTGGGTCTCACATCCTTAGGATGACAATAGACATGTATATCAACCAAAGTATAATGGGTGTGCTTCTTAATAATTCTCTCAAATTTAATTCAGGATTGTCTCCTTGTCATTACATTGATTGTGACCCCTAAGGATTGAGTCTGTGTCTAATGGCATCAATTTCGGGGTATTCCAACTAGCATCATGTCCTATTACCGCCACTTGTTGGCATGTGTCATTTAACTCCAAACATGCCCCTATAATGCCCAGATAGTATACCAATAGTAATAGAGCATAATACAATTGTGAAAGAGTAACACTATGGTAATCATGATGAGCTTATTGTGATACCAACATGATACTAGTAATGAACTAGTGTTACATCTTGATTGACTGACTGTTTTTTTCATTAATGGTGTTATAGGACGTACAAGAAAACAGGTATTTTTCAGATATATCTTCATTGAGTGAGGGAAGTTTAGGTAGAATAGAGGAAAGTGAGACATCTAGTAGGTCTAACAGGCGGAGATCAACTAGAGGTGAGAAGATCAGAAGAAAATTCCATAGACGCATGAAATTTTTTCTTGCGAAAGGGGGATCATGTTCTTATGATCATGAGAGCATAGACAACATGTTGACGGGAGTAAGTGACACACCATCAACTGGAAGGTCAAATCCGAACCAAGGTTGTCTAAATAACCCAAGCCGTTTGGAGTGAGATGACCTAGCGGGTTTAATGGCTCCAATGGCCGACTAAAATCCTAAAATGACAAAAATAAAGGAAACTAATCTAAAAAAAACTACGATACTATGTACATGAATTTAACTATTTACAAGTGTTAAAACAAAAACATAAGCATGTGATTATGAACAGGGTATTTACAGTTTGCAAGTTTTGGTGGATGTCTTGCGAAATCAATGTTTTTTGCAATTGTTTATGTAGTAGATAAAGAAAGAACATACATTTTATATTTTTTGTTTAATAATTTAAAATCTAAGAACTCATAAATACTAATAAGACATAATTTGAAACAAGAACAGAATAACAGTCAAAACCAATTTAAATTGTTCCTATTTCATTAATAAATAAACTAATAACAGAAATAGAATACAAGTGAAACTAACCTGAGATTAATCAACTAATGAGTTTATGTCTCTGTGAAATTCAAACTCCCAGCTATCTTGCCTGTGAGAAAAACCTGTAACATGCTTGTGCTAACATTCCCAAAATAAACTCAAAGGTATTTTAAGGATATAAGAGCAGAGTAATAAACATATAGATCCGATGATCTTGTTATGATGAACACTTATAGTAAAAGAAATTTAATATAAAGCATTCATGTAATACATCACTTAACATCAAGCATAAATCAATGATACTTAAATGAAATAATGATCACGGATGTAATATATGAACGACAAATTACAGACAGAATTTAAAGTGCTGAATAAAATGAAATATTATATGCTGATAAGACTAAAGTTGTATAACATATTAACATACTATCATATGAAAGGAAAAACATAATGGGACAACGCCACGTTGGTCTAAAGCTGAGGTGTAAACAACTTGTCCATACAGCCTTGAAAGTTACATGTCCATAATGAGTCCAAAAAAGGTGTCCTTCACTACTAAGAGTGAACAGTGTTTAAACTAGTTGAGGATTCGAATGCTCATATCATACAGGATAGAGTTGAATCCAAACAAATTGGATAATATTACAAAAATAGCGAAAATAGTAACCACTCATACATGAGTTGGTTTTGTATAAATAAGACAAAGTCTTATAAACACAAAAAAGATAGAAACTACTGAATATTTGAACATATGATTCAAAGGGTTTCCTCCATGCAATCAGCATTATAATATTCCATTTCCTATAAATAGAAAAAAATGATTTGATATTCAGAAAAACAATTGCTAATTATTATTCAAAAGAGACTGGCTAAAGAATCATAGATTATGTAGCTAGTCTTATTTTTAGCAAATGAAATTGAAAATTAAATCTACTTATTTTTTCATAACAGAATTGAATGAAATCAAAACAAAATCATTTTACCATTAAAAATTAGCCAAAGAGGGATCTGACAGTTCGTAATTTATAATTTCTTTAAAACTAGTTGTGTTCTTAATGATTGTATTTCCATCCCTCTTGAATCGTTTATTCTCCCTCTCTGTGTGTGCCTTTAGTTCAAGGTTCTCTTGTTTCAACAGAGCATTATGAGCAGCCAAGCTTTGAATTTGTGCATGTAAGAGTGGAACATCTATATAGTAATGCTCTATCCAGTCGAGACAGCTATCACAGTGCACTGGGGAAATGCTAGATCGACGTGGAACACAGTCGACAAGGGGTTCTTCATTTTTACCTGTGGTCTGTTCAAGGTCATGCCCGATACCCGAAAATCCTTCTTTACCCTTAAGACATGGGGGTAGATTGGTCACGAAATCAAATTGTTCGAAATGGGTAATAACCTCTCTCCTGGAACACTGATTTTTGGGGTATTCCCGAGCCAAGAAATTGTCTATCTCATGATATGAACACCGATCATCAATCTCGATCGGATCAATCGAGCTCATATGATTACTCTTTCAATTTCTTAGTTTTCTAGAAATCAAACAACCAGCATTCTTATTCTTGAAACTTAAATCTGTGCTCTGTGGTTTCTTTCCCTTACGAGAATTCTTCACAACAGGTTTATCATTAACATTTAAACTAGAATCGGTCATAGGCACATGACGATATTTTTCTTTTAATCCATCAATTGCTTGTTCCAGGGATCTTCCAGGTGAAAACCTACATGGTAATTATTTATCCATAGGGGTTTCATCAACAACAAAAACTGATTCAATAAATTATGGGCCATCAATTGAATTAACGACTTGGCTTTCAGTTATTAGTCTATCCGAAATAGGGTTTTCAATTAAGAGAGGGTTGATTGTACCGTCAGCCTAGGTGAAGCCATTTCTAAACAGAAAGGTCTCCCAATTGTCACCTATTTTCGACAAGTGATAAACCAACAAGATTTTAACGATTCCATGGTGAAACAGACTCGAATTGATACCCTATCGTTTATAATGCTTGGACATTTTGTAAAGACTCATCAACAGGTAAAAAGGCATATCCAACTCAAACCCTATGAAATTCATAATAAAACGAATGTGGTACAAAAAAACTAGCCTATATCGGCCTTCACATGTAACAAACTGCTTCAGAATTAAAAGGAGACTATGCCATCTAGGTTTTAACAGAGTGATAGGAATACCTTTTATACAGCAAGTGGTTTTACAGGAAGCCATGAATAAACTCCATGGGACATCTTTTGTCTTAGTGTTCTTAAACCACCTCTCGCATTTAGATGGGAGTCATGTCGCCTTGCTCACGAAATCCTCTGTTAATTCCAAATGTATATCCCCAATCTTGGCTTTGAAGCTGTCAAAAGTTTGTGCAAAATCTTTTGCAACCTGGATATTATAGCCCTCGAACTTCTTGAGGAATACATCCCACCCATGAGCCTTTAGTTCGTCAATAGCGTCGTCATGGGATAGTAAATCTTGGCATCCGTTCGGCTCGATAGGAACCATGGGTGCCATTACCACTGTAACAAGGATGCAACATATATCAGAATAGATAGGTTTAGGTTTCCAACGAATGAGCAGCAGAGACAAGTCTAAGCGGGATGTAATAGCATGAAAATCAGAGAGTCTGGGGGATATCATAACTCAGACATGAGAATTAGGGAAAATGAAAACCAGAAGGTTCATAAGACTCCAAGCCATTTCTCATGATAAGTGCCAAACCCTACAGGGTACAAAACCCCATATGTATCATGAATGGTCCCATTAATGTTTCGGGCCAGCAAGGTAAGACGAAAGCGCAAGTACAGCATGACTGTACTCACTTGCATGAATGTTGATATGATAATTGAAATCATGGGAATAATATCAACAGTTAACCAAAGTTCTTGTGCATTCAAAAATTTCCATAATGAACTATAGAACCAATGAATTCATAATAACCATAGTACACAAATTTTGATAGTGGATTAATCAACCATTTCATAAGCTTTGAATTTAAATGATATATGGGTGACTTTTAAAACGATATTTCTAAGGTAAAAAGATTATGAAACCAAGCTAAGTTTTATGTTTAAATTCATTCTTACAATCATGAATTCTAAACAAAATAAAACAACCGAAAATGCACACGAAAACTCACTAAGGTAAGATTAACCCAATCATTGCTTTGAAACTCAGAAATATAAACATTTACAAATGGGAGGTTATGGCAACTACAGAAAGATGTGATTATTTTTTTAGGGACTTTGATTGTGATAAGAATCAAAATTAATTAGTGGCTGCCAACAATGGCGACGTACTGGTTGAAGCAGTTATCTCTGCATCACCAGAAAATTTATGTCAGGGAATCAGATGAAATAAATTTTAAGAAACAGTTAACAACAGGTCAAGCATTCTGATGATAACTCAAAAAATCATGTAGTCTAGCATCAGATGTATTTCTGTCAAAAAATTCAATGTGGTATCAAATCTCAATTACGAGTGAAACAATGTTTAGGCAACTGACTCTGATACTGTTGACAGGGCCACTACTGCCAGCAGGCGTCCATAGCCTCGGCAGGGATGTCATTATCCCACTCTAACACCTTTTTGCTATCCAAGAGTTGTCCATTCATGATAAAGAACATCTTTACTTTTGATCAATTCAAAAAGACATACCTGAAATTTTTCTTAAACCTGACATTGCTTTTCTACCAGCAGGCCTGTTCAGTACCCCAGCGAAGTTGTCTTGGCATCATGCATGCATTTACCCACTGCCAGTAGACCTGTTCAATGTATCGACGAATTTACAAACACTTCCCACACCTTGAAATGCTTTCAACCCTCTAGAATCTGTTTATAAATTTGCAGAAACTTTATGATATTCAAGAGAGTGGGGTGATACTGAAAATCTCAGATTTTGAAAACAAAACTTGATCCTTTACAACTTATTTTCTCGTTTGACGACCTTCATCATGATCTAAACACTTAGATTTCTGTTAAGATTCCATCTCGAGGACAGGAAGGTATAATTGATTTTTTTACCTTAAAACAAGGATAGCGTTAACAATTTTATTAATGATAATTGTGTCTTCCTGTAATTTTAAAGAGAAACCAGGAACATCGTTTTGAACAGAAATTTACTTCTGTTGATCTAATTTTTAGCATTTACAGCATTGGTGCTTTGAGGATTCGTCAACTGCTGCTAATGAATGAAAATTCGGATTTCCCTTCCACAAATGAAATGGTGACTCAGACATAATTATTTGGAAAACAAATAAAAATCAAGCAAAATTAAAAGAACCAAAATTAAACATAAATAAAATAAAATAAAAATATGTACAAGAGGGTGGATCTGAAATCATTAGGTGAAATACCTTTTGAGATCCTGGCCATTCACTGGGAAAGTGTATGCTTTTCCCTCCAAATTATACAGACGGAAGAGCTGGGACCAAATTTTTCAGAAATTACAAATGGTCCCAACAATAGATTCTGGAACTTGGTGTGTTCCCCCTTTCCCTCATGAGCTTTGTCCCATTTGAGAACCAATTCTATGACATCAAAATTCCTATCTGAAGAATAATTTGAATAAAATCATCTTTTTACAATTTGTTGATGCTGATCTAGTTTATGCTTTGTTTGCATTCTCACTTCCTCCAGTTTTAATAAGGAATTTATTTGATTTTCTAAAGGAGGGCACTCCCCTTCTTCAACTTTCTGCGATAATTGCAAAGAAGGAAGTAAAACATGCGGAGGGAGAATTGATTATCTTCCGTAGACGAGGAATAAAGGGGAATTAACAACATAGGCTTTTGGGGTTACCCTATCAACCCAAAGTGCATTATACAGTGCATTGTGCCAGTTCTTGTGATTTACTGAAACTGTCCTTTTAATAATCTTGATTAAATTTGTGTTCGTTGATTCTGCTAGGCCATTTCTTTGAGGGTAGTAGCTTGCAAAATACTTCAGTTTAATCCATTTTTCCAAAGAAAAGACCTTCATATCAAGGGATGAAAAGTAAGAGGCATTATCAAAAACTAGACATTCGGGAATGCCGAATCGAGTGATGATATGAGAGTTAAGGAAAGATACTACATGATTTGTGTTCACCACTTTCAAAGGTACAACCTCAAACCATCTAGTAAAATAATCCATTGTTGTAAGGATATACTTGTGCTACTGCGAAGAAGAGGGATTAATTGGTCCTATGATGTCAAGGCCTCATTGCTCAAAAGGGGAATCTACAATAACATTCTGCAAAGGAAATGTTTCTTTTTTCACTCATCCTACAACCTTTTGGCAGATTATGCATTTACGACACAACGTATGGGAATATTTAAACAAAGTAGGACAATAGTACCCAACTCTTAGTACTTTGTGGGCAGTGGTATCCCCACCGAAGTGACCACCGTCTTCACCTGCATGAAGTTCAGATAGCACTTTTTCTGACTCTTCCTTTTCTAAACAACGCATAAGAACACCATCAAATTTCTTTCGAAATAATACATCATTTATTAACTAGAAAGATGCAGATTTAAGCCTAAGTGCTCTTCTATTTTTAGGATCAAGATTGCAGGGAGAAAATCCATGTGTCAAATAAAATTTAATGTTCTCATACCAGGAATTGGCAGTAACTTGTGCACAGCTGATCTATTTTTCACCAGGTTGATTCACAGTTGAGGTGTTTATTTGACTTTCTTGTTCTTCAACCGAATTAGCCACTAGTTTACACAAGCCTTGACCTCTACCAATTTGTGCAGGGGTTATTTCATGGTCATATTCCTGTAACGAAGTCATCAAATTTGCCCTTTTCTCACCCAGCTCTTTTTGTACTAACAGGTTTCTTAAAGTTGGGTAAGGAACAATAACCTTGGTTCTGGATTTCAACAGGTAGGACCGGAAGTGTTTTACTACTTTGAAAACAACGTATGCCCACTGATATACTACGGGGTAACTAAGCTCTCCTCCTTTGAAAGATGAACTCATGAAGGCAATGGGTATCTCATTGCTTTCAGCATTTTTCTGTGTTAGCACAGCAGCATAAGATTGGTCGGACGCAAAAGTGTAAAGAGTGAAATCCTGAGAAAAGTCGGGACTCATCCAGGAAGGGGATTCTATTATTGCTTTTCTAATTGAGTCGAAAGCCTGACTTTCTTATGGTCCCCATCGGTACAAAACATCTTTTTTAATTAAATTTTGTAATGGCCTTTACCATTTCTGAGAAACTTGGGACAAACCTTCTGACGAAATTAATCTTGCCCAAAAAGGACTGCATAGCTTTTTTGGAAGAAGGAGGGGGAAATTTAACAATAGCTTGGGTTCTTTTAGGGTCAATAATCATTTCTTTCTTAGACACTTTAAACCCAAGCATTTTACCTTGCTCTGCTGCAAAGACCGATTTCTTAGGGTTGAGAGATATGCCGAACTTGCGGCATCGTTCCAGGACAGGCCTGAGGTGAGACAAGTGATCTTTCTTGTTTTTAGAGAAGATGGTGACATCATCAAGATAGACCATGACTGACTGGTTAATGAGGCCATGGAAAGAAATATACATTGCTCTCTGAAAAGTGGCACCGGCGTTTATCAGTCCAAAAGGCATTTTTTTGTAGGCATAAGTGCCCCATGGGGTACAAAGGTGGTTTTAAGCTAGTCTGATGGAGACATACGGACCTGATTGTATCCTGAAAAACCATCTAGTAGAGATAGTATTTTGGAACCAGACACCTGTTGTAGGATTTGTTCCATTGGAGGAACAGGGTAGTTGTCTTTATCATACGCTCGGTTTAAGTTCCGAAAATCGACACAGAGTCGAATTTCACCACTTTTCTTCCTTACATGGACTAGATTAGACACCCATTGCATGTTCCTAACTGGGAAAATTATGTTTGCAGTTAGTAATATGTTTAGTTCCTTTTTAACAATGGGTTCCAATTTAGGATGCATCTTTCTCAATTTCTGTTGAAAAGGTTGAGTCTGGGGTTTCATAGGGATAACATGTTGTATGATGTTAGGGTCAAATGTTTTCAAGTCATCATACGTCCAAGCAAAAACGTCTTTAAATTCTTTAAATAACTTTATAAAAGCGGATCTTTCTTGCTCAAAACATCCCTTTCCCAAATCAATATTTTGAGGATTATCCTTTGTTCCTAAATTTACCATTTCATAAATCAAAGAGGAACTGTTAGTTTTACAATTGACTGCCCCTCTAAATTTATCATGCAAGTCATAGAATTTCTCTAGTCTCACAACAGATCTGGGGATAGAGTTTACTAGCTGGGATGTAGATTCAGGAGATCGAGGATCAGATATTACCATGAAAATCCATAGGTTCTTGTCATAAGTACCTTCATTAATGACTGCACCTTGGAAGGTGTCTTCCATGTGCAGAAAGTTGATGATCTGTTGATCATCATCGAATACTCTCCAATTTGTGATGTTATCCGAGATCGATGGCCTGAACAACAATTCAATTGAAAACGCATTAGAGGAAAGACCTTCAGCGGGCAATAGTTTAGAAGCAACATTGGCCAATAAATCAGCTTCTGAATTACTTAATCTAGGAATGGAATTTATGTTAAATGCTGAAAATTTTTGCATCAAACTCCATACCTCAGTTTGGTAGCTTTTCAGATGTGATGATAAGAAATGTATGGTGTTTCTTACCTTCTTAACCACGATTTTTGAATCACCAAATACCATCAAATTTTGCACGTCCATATACAAAGCTTTCCTAAGTCCTTGTAGAAGTGCTTCGTACTCGGCGGTGTTATTAGTGCACTCAAACTCTAGGCAGCAAGCAATAAAAGTATTATTACCTGCAGGATAAATGAATACACAACCTGCACCTGCTCCTTCTTTGGATTTGGATCCGTCAAAGTATAATGACCAGATTTTTTCATCATCAGCAGTACATGGCATACTTGGCAAGGTCGATGTTTGAGTATAGGTTATAACTTCAGATTGCTACCTAGGATCAGTAATAGAAGAAATTTCGGTCATGAAATTACCAAAAAAGGTATTCATTCCCTACGTTTCAAATGAGTTTGCAGACGTAATGAAAGGGTCATTTGGATCATTTAGATGTGTTACAGTAGGCTTTAGATAACGTTCTCCATTTATCCTGATTTTGTTGGGATGTCAATTTTCAGGCAGCCACAAATGAGACCAATCTGTGGCAAAGTAACCATGCAGTTGTTCTGACCAATCCTTGCTTAAAAATAAGCCATAAACTTCAGGGATATCAACAACGATAATATCAATTACCTGATGGACTTTAGGATTAGATGACAGTCTAATCAGCACATTCTTAAGCTCATCGATTACTTTAACATTTGTTCGATCAAGATGAATGATTTTGAGGTCGGAAGGTTTAACTTTTGCATTAATTTTTTGACATATAGATAGAGGCATCACGTTTGATGATGCACCGGAATCAACCATACAATTATGTATATTCCTATTAAAAATTTCAAAGGTTAACAAAAAAGGCAGGACATTTTTCAAGTGTTAACACCGGAATTCTGTTGATTTTTTGTTGTTGTCCCTAAAACAGTTTTATCTATATTTGCTACAGTTTTTTCTTCCAAGTCCCTTTTTCCTAGAGGTTCATATGTATTTTTAGTAGGGACATTTTTAGCTGCGTTTGAATCTATTTCTGCTGATTTTTTGCTGCTAGAATCGTTCTTTTTACTGTTTTCAACAATGCTCTGAAGCATTTTCTGTAAAATAAGGGGAAATTTCAGCAGTTCAAAAACAGAAATATAAGCCCTAAATTTTTTTAGATCTTCAATTAAATCATATTCTAAAACTGGGGCTGCTAAGATTTGTTTAATTTCAGTTTTCTTTGATTTTTTTAGAAACACATTTTTACTCACTTCAAAAGGACGTTTGTTTTGCGTTTTGCTTCTTGTGTTGTAGGGGTGAACAGTTTCAAAATTCGCTTGGAAGATACTGTCTGAGAAGTGACCGAAAACAGGGGGAGATGAGTCATCCTCTTCTGGTACCTCTTCCTCAGCTACGTCTTCAGAACTTTCAGGAGGAACAAAAGAAGAATTATCATGTGCTTCTAAGATGGTTTGCAAAGCATACTGTAAACTTTCAAAATTTAGACCTTCTATGGTCGGGTTTGACCGGTTGGGAGAAAAAAGTTTTCTGAAAGGATTTTTAAAACTTCCTTTTCTTGTGGATGCCTCCTCAACTGATCTCTTCAATTCAACGACCTGATTGGACAATTTTTGGAAAGCTTTATGTAATCTCTCTAATTCTAAATTTTCTGGTTGATTTTTGGTTTGAGGGGACCTAGTGAGAATCTCTATTTTCTTCTTAGAAGATGAAGTTGTTTCAGCTTCACTATTAAGATTATCTTTCAAGCTCAATATATCTTTCTCAATATGACTTGCCTCCTCAAAGGCTTCGATTAATGTATTCTTTTTAGACCTTTTGACCCATATGGCTATATTATTGTGCAAGGCTTTAGCATAATATGCAACGATTAAACTTTCAGTGGGCATTGAATTTGCAGGGATTTTATTCTTTAAAGTAAGAAATATTTGGTTAAAGTCTTTCACTTTTTCCTTGGGATTCATTTTTAAGCTGGAGAGTTCCATAACCAAGACTTCCAGAGATTTATCATCTCCGAATTTTTCCAAGAAACAAGTTTCAAACTTGTCCCAAGAGACAATGGTTTGGGGATGTTGAGAAAAAAACCATGTGGAGGCATCTCCCTCAAAAGTATAAGGAAATAATATGCATACTACATCCTTGTGTTCAACACTCCAGAGTCTAATGGCCAACATAAATTTTTTGATGTGATCCTTAACGGATTGCTTTGAATTTGGATCAAATTTGGGCAGCCACTTCTCCCCAATGGGTAATGGGTGTTGGGGTCCGAGTATAGCCATGACATCTTGATCGAATCAAGGTCTGGCAGGACTGTTTTGGTTTTCCATGGGATTTGGTGGTGTCGAAGGCTGTGATGGTTCTGATGAAGAACTTCCTTCATCTGAAGACTCTCCTTCTGAAGATGATGGAGATGAATCAGGTGGGGAAGGTGGAATACCAGATCCTCCAGCTCCAAGGATAGGTGTTTCATTAGGATTGGTAGTATTTTCACCTAACGGGTTTTGGATCAGACCAATGCCTTGAAGTTGTTCTCGGATATCCAAGAAATCAAGGAGTTGATTAAGTGGCCTACCAGGTTGTCTAATACAGGCTAAGACACTATGCATTCTTATGAGTGACTAACGAACAATTTCTTGGACGTCGGCCCCTTGAGGAAATGGTGTCATTGGTTCAATGGGAATCTCAGAGCTATCATTTGAGTTAGTTGTTGTTTCAAGTGTAACGTTATTGTCTAAGTGACTACGTGTTACGACATGAGAGCGAGTGTGTGGGGGAGGAGTCTTGTGACCTCCATGTGACATCAATTAAATTCAGGCCCTCCTTCTAGCGCCATTTGTTGACGGGCGTAAGTGACACACCATCAACTGGAAGGTCAAATACGGACCGAGGTTGTCTAAATAACCCAAGCCGTTTGGAGTGAGATGACCTGATGGGTTTAATGGCTCCGTTGGCTGACTAAAATCCTAAAATGACAAAA
>JASDQU010094978.1:7771-18738 GCA_032191745.1 Picea mariana | reverse complement strand
AGGTTGGTGAGCCAAGTTTATATAAGATGGTGGGATTATGTGTTATTAGGCCGAAGAGCCTAAGTGTTAAGGCCGGGAGCTTGCTTTTGTATATGTAATCATGCAGAACATTAATAAAAATATAAACACCACTGCCTGCAAACCGACCATGATGAATGAGTGATGGGGGACTAAGCTTCCACAGAGTGGGTAAGGGATTGGGGGTTGGAAGGTTGGAAAGAGAGGCCAAGTGTTGAGCCTAGGGGCTTAAGTCCTTGGGAATAATATTTTAATATTATTCCAAAAGCCATGTAAATGTGATGTTTTATCCTAAGTTCTTTGGAAGGACGAGTGACTTCCAAATGGGAAGTAACAAGATTCATGGGTGACAAGTGTCAACCCAAGCGTATGCAGTTAAAACTATTGAGTTGAGCCGTGATGGGGGTTCCTCCTCCATTCTACTGTCGACTATCTGAACCGAAAATCCTGTATGACCTCTGCAAGAATACCCTCACGCAACTCGGGAAAAACCAAAAAGGCCTATGTTGATTTTTGGAGGAGCCGGTACACCCTGTGTCAAAACCGTCGAGTCTGGGTTCAACCTCCCATTCTCCATCCCCCGTCTGAACTCGCGGGTTTCCACGATCGACCTCTGTTTCGATGTTTGTTCTAGGGAATCCTTACTTGAACCATTAAGTCTCTGCGTGGGATCTCTATACACCCTCACGCATCCCTGAAACCTGAGTCGTGAGTCTGTCCTGTATTGTTGGTTGCGGAAAACCGAATGTCTCGTAATTGCTGAGCCTTGTTATGCTGTAGCATCTATCTATCACCAGTTTTGGGAAGCCCATGTCTGTGTTTCCAGTGGACTGTTGTGGTCACGCAGTGATTGACTGCATGTGGCTTACAGACCATTGTATGTTCATGTGGAGCCTCGTGGTTGCCCGATTGTGTTGGAAATCGAGTTGAAGGAAACAGGTTGTCTGGCCTCTGTGTAACACTCTCTCCAGGTGAGGGAGGTGGTTGCGGTTGAAGAGGCAATTTGTCAGGCCTGTGAGAAGCTATTTCCAGGTGAAGGAGTATGCTGGGAAGTGGTATTCTTCCAGGGAGAGTCCAGCACTAGCTACAGAGCTCTAAGACTTCTTGATCTAGCTTGTTGCCGAGAACCAGAGAGGGAGGTGAAGCACTGATGGACTGTGCTTGTGAAGGTGTATATTCCCGGGCATAACAGGCATGTGGGGAATGAGAATCCGTGAGTAGTGGGCGTAAGAAGGCATCCTAGGAAGAATCCTTCCAGTTATTCTATGCAGTTCTCCCTGTAACCTCAGCCTAGACTAGGATTCCTTGCCTTGGGTGGAGCTTAGTCCCAGCTCGGGGGTGACCCACTGCTAAGCATGATGAGCAGCGTGGTCTAAGGCTGGGATGTTTGTGGAAGGCCCAGACGTAGTTGGTGGAATTACCACGGTTTCAAAGATAAGTATCAACTTATGCTAAATATTATGTTTTTCATGCCTGTGATGCTTATATGTATCATGTATTCTATTGTGCATATGAATTATTGTTAATGCCAGGGATTATTTATGTTATCTGTAATCTTGTGCTTACTTTGAGTTAAATGTGTTTAATTTGATTTAAATGCATGTTATTAATTAAGTATGAGGATGATGTTGTTCTACACAGTAGCATTTGCTCGGCCAAGTGGGATGTAACAGTCGGGGGCGTTACATATCCCATATCCAAAGATTGACCAATTTACAATTGTTTTCAAGCCCATAATAAGCTTTCCATCCCCCGATAATACTTTTCTCAATGCTATAATTCCAGTTGAGCTTGTGGTGAATATCGAGTCCAAGATATTTGTATGAAGTCACTTCCTCCAATTTGTTGTTTTTGTCATACACAAAGGTTTCATAAGTGATATTATTGGATTTAATGATCATGACCTTAGTCTTGTCAGTATTAACATTCATACCCATATTGGAGAAAAAATCCTTGAGGATTCTTAGTTGGTTTTCAAGATCGTGTGGACTCATCTCCATAAGAAGGATATCATCAACATATAGAAGAAGATTGATGGCTATATCGGTGAGAGTAGGGTCAACACAACCTGCTTCCTCCAAGCAATCTTCTAACTTGTCAATGTATATGCCAAAAAGGGTAGGGGACAAGGGAAAACCTTGTTTGACTCCAATACTACAGTTAATCTCTTTCGACCAACCCTCATTATTCTTAAACTTGGAAATAATGTTCTTATACAACCTTATTGCAACAACCCTCAACTCGAAAGGAACTTTTATCTCTTCCAACCTATTCCAAAGGTTTATCCTAGGAACTGTGTCAAAATCTTTTTTAAAGTCAACAAAACAACAAAAAATATTGGTCTTTGGTATTGTGGGACACCTTTGCACTGATCTTAAAGGTAACAAGGTGGTCCATAGTTGAATGATATCTCCTAAACCCGACCTGGCCTTTAGCTCTTTTACTGTGACTTTCTATCCAAAGACTAATCTTCTTTTCCAAAATAATTCCATAAAGTTTGGCTAAAATCGGGCTAATAATAATGGTCCTATAATTAGAGGGAATATTTCTATCCTCATTTTTAAAAATAGGATCAATGAGGCTTTGCATCTAGGGTTTAGGGAAGCCCTGCTTGACTGCTAAATGGAAGAGCTTGTGTATGTGACGGATGAGGATAGACCCTCCGATTTTAAAAATTTCAGCTTGGTAGCCTTCAATGTCCTTAGCTTTCCCATTTGCAAGCCACTTAACCCCGAACTCTATGTCATCTAGAGAAAAAACTATTCCTTTGTAGGGGCAATAGGAATGGTGTCCATGGCATTAGGGAACTCGTAAAGACTTTTAAAGTAGGAGTTACAATCCATTAAGGGAATCATATTATTTTCTTTAGTATTGTGCATTAGTATTTTCCTCTAAAACTTCTTAGGATCGAACTTAGATAGTTGTGAAAACTATTTTTTCCTTTTATTGATATAGTACATTTTTTTCCTTCTAATTAGGGATTTGTACGTGATTTTATCGAGTTTTAAGGACTCATTAGAAGCACCCCTAATGGATTTCCTAGCAATTTTACAATCTTGATCATACCAAGGGTTGGTCGTTCTATTATTCTTTTTACATGACACCTCGAAAAATAACTTGTTAATAGAAGTGGAAAGGGTAGTTGTAAAATTATGATAGAGATCTTCAATGTTGTCCTTATAAGTTAGGAGATGTAATTCACTATTTAAATCCTTTAAGAAAAGATCAACTTTACTTTTGTTAAAGAGCAGTTGCCTTTAATTCTTATAATTCTCTTCAATGACGCTCTTGTACATGGCAAAGTTTAGAGTTAGGGTTAAAAATCTATGATCAAAGTCAAGTTCATGATCATTTAAAATTATTATAAATAATGTTCATGATAACTTGATGTACTTATGCATATATGCATATTTAGAGATTGAATTTTCTCATAAACTAATTACATTATAATAATTAAAAAGTCAAAATGATGTTGCTGGTGTGGTATAAGTAAGAATAGAGATAGGTTAATATATTGATGCATTTTTAGAAAATAGTTTTTATATGAACTAATTTTATTGTAAATAATTAAAATTTAAAATTTATCATGATTTTTCTTTAAATATTTAAAATTAAAAATGGTTATGATTTTGTTTGTGTTAACCACTTCATTGGAAAAAATACTAATGAAAGAGAGCTTCTAATTATGGTCACAAGTGTTGTTGAGTACTTGCTTGAAATTGTTGGGTTGCAAGTTGCAGTACATGTGGTATCCATGCAGAATTTAGTATTCCCTAATTAGTTTTATTTGAAATTTATAAAAAAATATTAATGTCTGGTACATCAACTAAGGTTCCTAGTATCTAAGCTTGATAGTACATGAAATATTTAATACATAACCCATGTAACCCAACAATTATAGAGTCGTGGATTCACATTTTTCATTTTTCGTGTCCAGCTTATTCCGTGATATACATTTTGCACCCAACAATTACGAAGTAGCGGGTTCATATTTTTCATTTTTCATGTCCAACTTGTTATGTGATATACATTTTGCACCCAACACTTCAGTCATATACATTTTGCACTAAACAATTCCATCATATACATGAGACTGAGTAATTTATAGAATATTATAACATTGTACCAAGATTTATACTAATTTATATAATGCTATAACACTTTTTACTTAATGAATAGTATAAACAATTATTTAAATTTTATTCAATATTATTTTTAATGTTTTTAAATGTAAATTTGGAATTTTGATTTTGTTTATGATAATAAAGGTGAAATTTATTTTTATTTTTCATTTTTCATGTCAGTTTGTTCGTGATATACATTTTGCACCCAACACTTCCGTCATATACATTTTGCACTCAACAATTACAGAGTTGCGGGTTGGCGAAGTAACGGGTTCACATTTTTCATTTTTCATGTCTAGCGTGTTCCGTGATATACATTTTACACCCAACACTTCCGTCATATATATTTTGCACCCAACAATTCTGTCATATACATGAGATTGAGTAATTTATAAAATATTATAACATTGTACCAAGATTTATAGTAATTTATATAATGTTATAACACTTTTTACTTAATGAATAGTATAAACAATTATTTAAATTTTATTCAATATTATTTTTAACGTTTTTAAATGTAAATTTAGAATTTTGAAATTTTGATTTTGTTTATGATAATAAAGGTGAAATTTGTTTTTATTTTTCATTTTTCATGTCGTTCTGTGATATACATTTTGCACCCAACACTTCCGCCACATACATTTTGCACCCAACAATTACAGAGTCGCGGGTTGGCTGAGTAGCTGGTTCACATTTTTCATTTTTCATGTCCAACATGTTCCGTGATATACATTTTACACCCAACACTTCCATCATATACATTTTGCACCCAACAATTTCATTGAGTAATTTATAGAATATTATAGCATTGTAATTTATAGATTATTATAACATTGTACCAAGATTTATAGTAATTTATATAATGCCATAACACTTTTTACTTAATGAATAGTATAAACAAATATTTAAATTTTATTCAATATTATTTTTAACATTTTTAAATGTAAATTTGGAATTTTGGAATTTTGATTTTGTTTATGATAATCAAGGTTAAATTTATTTTTATTTTTCATTTTTCATGTCCAGCTTGTTCCGTGATATACATTTTGCACCCAACACTTCGTCATATACATTTTGCACACAACAATTACGGAGTGGCGGGTTCACATTTTTCATTATTTTTCATTTTTCATGTCCAGCTTGTTCTGTGATATACATTTTGCACCCAACACTTCCAACTTGTTCCGTGATATACATTTTGCACCCAACACTTCCAACTTGTTCCGTGATATACATTTTGCACCCAACACTTCCGTCATATACATTTTGCACCTAATAATTCCCTCATATACATGAGACTGAGTAATTTATAGAATATTATAACATTGTACCAAGATTTATAGTAATTTATATAATGCTATCACACTTTTTACTTAATGAATAGTATAAACAATTATTTAAATTTTATTCAATATTATTTTTAACGTTTTTAAATGTAATTTTGGAATTTTGATTTTGTTTATGATAATAATGGTGAAATTTAGTTTTATTTTTCATTTTTCATGTCTAGCTTGTTACATGATAAACATTTTGCACCCAACACTTTCGCCATATACATTTTGCACCCAACAATTTTGTCATATATATGAGACTGAGTAATTTATAGAATATTATAACATTGTACCAAGATTTATAGTAATTTATATAATGCTATAACACTTTTTACTTAATGAATAGTATAAACAAATATTTAAATTTTATTCAATATTATTTTTAACTTTTTAAATGTAAATTTGGAATTTTGTAATTTTGATTTTGTTTATGATAATAAAGGTTAAATTTATTTTTATTTTTCATTTTTCATGTCTAGCTTGTTCTGTGATATACATTTTGCACCCAACACTTATTCAATATTATTTTTAACGTTTTTAAATGTAAAGTTGGAATTTTGATTTTGTTTATGATAATAAAGATGAAATTTATTTTTATTTTTCATTTTTCATCTCCAATGTGTTTCATGATATACATTTTGCACCCAACACTTCCGCCATATACATTTTGCACCCAACAATTACTGAGTTGTGGGTTGGCGGAGTCGCGGGTTCACATTTTTCATTTTTCATGTCCAATGTGTTCCGTGATATACATTTTGCACCCAACACTTCCGTCATATACATTTTGCACCCAACAATTCTGTTTTATACATGAGACTGAGTAATTTATAGAATATTATAACATTGTAATTACGCTGAAGGCGTTATTTAAGGGGAGGTTCGCCTTCAAGCCTTCGTTGTCTGTCGAGAGCATATGGAGGGAAGCCATGTGTCAACGGATATGTTTCGAATGTTTAGCCAAACCTTTTACGTCGCAACGTCGATATGGTTCGAAACGTTCTAGACGACAGAAGAACCACTTAGATGGATAACCGCGCCTGCATTGCCGACGCCGGTGCTATTCCGCAGCTGCTGCCCCTGCTTTGTTTCCGCTGTTTGTTGTTGCTGCCACAAGTCATAGTATGTCAATTTATCTTGGATGAGATGAGGGAGATGGGATTTGACCTAATGATGCTGCTCGGATTCTTGCCGCTCGACTAACTTTAGTCGCTACTCTTTGTGGTGATAAAATAGTTGATCTGGTAACTCAATGAGATTCGAACAATGGATATTTGAAGACGGTATCAGAGGTTGGTGCAGGTTGGCGACTCATTGGAGATCAAGATGGGCGGAGTAAAAAAGATGGGCAGCGGAATTGGTCAGCCAATCCGATGAGCGAAGAGGAAATTGAATGCATGGCAGTGGTAGCGGTGGCGATGGTGGATTGGTTCAGTTCATGCGGTTCCGCGACGACCAGCGTGGTGTCAGGCCACTGGAAACCATCACTAAACATGACGGGGTGCCGTGTATTTGTTAGGGTGGAGTATTCTGCGAGTCTATGGTTGAATTCCAGCAACTGCTCTCATGCTTCATCTCGTTCTCTACGAGTGGTTGTCAAGATCTCTTGGAGTTGAAGTAGTTTGGCTTCCTCGAGTTGTTTATGTGCCTCTGAGTTGGCCCACGTTTGTTCCAACTCCAGGGATACACAGAGTAAGAGATGCTTCAGCTCTCCAATGCCCTGTAAACATAGAGAAAACCTCAGTTGCTTGGGATACACAGAGTAAGAGATGCTCCAGCTCTTCGATGCCCTGTACACATAGAGAAAATCTCAGCTGCTCTGAAGGTTTTGAAGAAGGTTGGGGCTTTTGCTGACGTGGAAAAGGCCAAGAAAAGTCACAGTATTTGTGCCAGTAAAGGTAAGATGAGGAACAGACGTTATGTTTCATGCAGGGTCCTCTGATTGTTTATGCTACTGAAGGGGCTAAACTTGTTAAGGCTTTTAGGAATATTCTGGGTGTGGAGATTGCTTGTGTTGATAGATTGAATTTGCTGAAGATCACTCCCAGTGGGAATTTGGGTCATTTTATTATATGGACGAAGTTTGCTTTTGAGAATCTTGATAGTACTTTTGGGGGTTTTGAGAAGGAACCTCTACAGAAGAAGGGATATGTTATGCCTGGTGCGAAGATGGTCAATTCCGATCTGGCAAGGATTGTGAATTATGATGAAATCTATTCTGTTGTGAGATCTATCAACAGGGAAATCAAGCAGAAGCCGCTCAAGAAGAACCCACTTAAGAACTTGGGTGCTCTTTTGAAGCTCAAATCACATGCGAAAACTGCGAGGCGAATGACTCTTTTGGCCAAGGAGCAACAATTTTCTTTCACAACCCTGTGCATGATTCAGTCTTTAAAGTTGTTTGTTTGCGTTATTTTGATGTGATATAAAGATATGATATTCGCTGTGTACATCCAATTTGAAATACTATGAGAGAATGCATTAAAGATTTCAATCCTTCTATACGATGGCGACAAAAATCAAATTGTTGAAGGCAGTAAAGAGCAGATCGAAAAGCAGAGGAGTTTTCCATCAATCAATCATACCAACAAGAGGTTTCAAGCATTGAAAATTGACTCTTAGAGAATCTGAGAGACCTTTCCTCTGTTGAATAATTTGTTCAATTTGTTGAAGGCAGTAAAGAGCAAATCAGAAAGAAGAGGAGTTTTCCATCAATCAATCATACCAACAGGAGGTTTCAAGCATTGAAAATTGACTCTTAGAGAATTTGAGAGACCTTTCCTCTGTTGAATAATTCGTTCGAAAGGTGGTTCTGAGTAGAAAATGTAGTTGGGTGGTCGACCAAACAGTCCAAAGAGAATCTGGGATCAGTTATTTAATAATTACTTTGGTTTTTGTTGTTGTCCGAAATTTTCCTCACTAAAATTTAGGGTTGAACATTGTGTGGAAATGGTCTATTTAGTTAGTATTGTCAGAAAATATTTTTGTTAGTTCCCTTTTTGGTGATGAAATGCATGGTTTGGTTAGCTTTGCGGATTTTGAGTTTTCCTTTTTCTTTTCTCTATTCTCTTGACTAGACAAGGTTCAGAACTCTTTACAATATCAGATTTCCAGGAGACTTTGTATCTATTTAAATCACCCAGACTTAACCCCACCGGAAAATACCACATTAACAGATGAACTACTTTTACTACCCCACCGACAAAGACCACATTATCATAAGAACCACTTTTAATGACATCTCTGCATTATTAGAAAATCAATGGTACTTTTTTACTTACGAAAATTTTGTAATGTCGTTTGTAAGTCACTATTAAGCTTAAGAAAACAATAAAAAAATTAATAATATAATTTTAATTAGTGAGGTCACATCAAATTGGTGTATGAGGACCCCACCAAATTGGTGTATGAGACTCGACCCGCTCCCCCCAACCATTTGAATGGTATAAATACCCTATCCCCTAACCCCCTTTGGATTTGAACTTGTGACCTCTTAGGAGGAAACACATGTTCTTAACCATTAGGCCCATTAGTAGTAAAGTTTTGTTGCTCATTCCACTTGTGTTATAATTAGTTCTAATCTTATTATCCAAACTCTTTGGATCGAACATAAACTTTTATAAGTCTCCTTTTTAAAATTATTTTGAGAATAAAATGAAATAAAATGAAACTATCGTGTGTATTCCCTACATCTAATTCACAATATTTTAATTTACAAATTCTAATTTAAATATAAATTAATTAAAAAATAAAAGAGAACAAATAAAATATTTAATAATGAAAAATGAAAAAAAAAATTAAAAAAAGAAGAAAAAGGACACAATTAAAAAATTAAAATAAGAAAAATTAAAATGCTTTAATGGATAATAAATTTTAGGAAAAATAGAGAAATAGAAAAAATAAATTACGTAAAATAAATTAAATTAAAAAATTTACACCATTTTATTTTAAGAGAAGAAAAAAGGAAAAGTAAAATGAGAATGGAATTTAAATTGAAATAAAATAAAATATATTAATAATAACAAAGAAGTAGACTTCCTTATATATTAAAAAGTAAAATGAAAAATGAGGGAATCAATAGGGAACTAATAATTAAGAAACTAAAAAAATCGAAATGAGATAATAGGAAAAAACAAACATTAAAAAAAAAAAAAGCAAAATGAGAAAGACAAGTAAGAAAAGAGAGAAAAATATTTTTTCTTGAACTGATAGATATCAAAAGATATATAAGGAACTCAATGAGAGGGAGAGGATTCACAAAGACCATAAATTGAGAAGGGAAATAATACCATAGATTTGGGGGAGCAAATTAAGGGAGATTTTTGTGATGAAAAGTCAATTAATAATAGGATAACAAGATTAGTTTGATGTTAAGCATCTTTCAAAATAATATTCTTGGAATAGATTTTAATTTCTATTATTAGGAAATGGGGAGTTTCAATGGGGAATTTTAGTCTCTAACAATAAATTGTGGACCAAATGTTTTAATTTTAGCATTGTTTACGTATCTTTCGCTTATATACTTCAACTTTTAGTGTTAAATGATGGATTTGGTATTCACTTAGTTATGTTGAATGTGTCCTTTAAGGGACACATTAGCCTCATTTTTTGTCACTTAAGACGGATCAACATTTACCATAAATGTTTGGAAATCCCCTGCCACCTATCCTCCTATATCTACCCATGAGTTCCTCTCCATGATAAGACTTCCATGCTTTTGTCTACCGACTTGTTGTACTATAAATGGAACTCCATTCTTGAGAGATTATAAAACATTAATATAATATGTAATGTTAATCATAACCAAGGTTCAATTCTTAACCATTATTCAAACATCTCATACATCTACCTCTACCCACAACATTACCATTTAAAGTATATATGTAAAATAAGAACGTTGTCAAAGTCACATGAGTCATTTGCACACTTTGAAAATTCTCTGTTCTTATAAATAAAGGATTAGCATTAACAACTATGGGCCCCAAGGCCATTGGATTAAATAGACTATTCCACAACATGCAATTTCTTCTTGTTTGAGTTTCTCCAACAAAATCAATGAAAAACATTGTCTCCAACATTAAATGTTGATTATGCACTTGTGATTATATCAATCATTAACCCAATTCCTTTGAGACTTTCCCCGTGTTTTTTTTTTCCTTTCACATTTTTTAAAAATATTTACTACATTAAACATCATATGTTAAAAGTGGGTGATATTAAACATAACTCCAAAATTTGCAACTAATTTTTAATCACTTCATCTCAAGTGTGGAGTTTCTTCAACAATCTAAACTACATGGAAATATCTCTTTGGTACATTTATATTCTATAAACTCAACCTTATTAAAATAGAGTGAGATTGTCCCCGAGGTGTAGGACAGTCGGTGTGTAGGACAGTCGGTGACGGAGTGTGTTGTTAAGCCACTCCGTGATGTTAAAGTCACCGGTTCGAAACCTGCGGGGACAAAAAATCCAACCATGTTAAGGGTTGGTG
>JASDQU010094977.1:9552-21830 GCA_032191745.1 Picea mariana | reverse complement strand
GATTTCCTCTAAAATTTGACTTGTGTATCAAATGAATGTACAATGATATGTATTTATACCATTTATGTCACTTCCTTTTAACATTAGGGCCGACCTGACACTTTCTTATTTTGTAATTCTTTTCTTTAATTATCTTCAGGGCCTACATGTACTTCCTTCTTCAATTCACTTTGTCTCCTCAACCATGAGGATCCACGTGACATGCCACATACCACCAGAAAAACATGATGTATACTATCCATCCATGGATGTTTTATCTGCATGTGCATTATCCTTCATGTCTAAATACCTTCATCAATCTTGCGGTCAAAAACCCATGACTAGTATTGACATCAATGAAAACAACCAATATTCCAACAAAATCAACAATTAAAAGGGAAGAGCAAGAAATTTCAGGAGGAGATTGAGAAACTTCAATCAAAAACTAAGAAAATCAATAAGAAGATGCATAAAATACTTCATCCAGAGCAACCAAGGACGAGTGGTAGGTTGGAAAATAAAAACTCAGGCCTTAACATATTGATAAACGTGGCAGGACTCTCTTAGTGGTTGAAGAGAGTATGTATTTCAATTTTGAACAGTTTTGTGATATCTTTGCATGAGGACATGAAAATGATCAGATGTGGGGGTAATGTTGAGCTCCCATTTTTTCACTCACCATACACTTCTTTCGGCCATTTATTCCCCACCTAGGCATTGAAATCCAACTCATTGTCTCCTACTTTTACCCTTTTTTCTTGCCTAAGATCTTGATTTTAGCATGAGGTAAAAGTTGTGTATTTTGATATTTTTTGAGTTCTTAATGAATTAATTAAGATCTTTTGGATATATTTTGCCAATGATAAAAGTATTCTCACCTTTTTACTATAACATATCTTCCCGCACTATTCCTGGCATTTCAGTACCAGCACATCCATTCCGGTACCTGAGGTTGTGGCTTCTCCTATCTGCGCACACCCATAATGGATTTGGCGATATGGGTGTTGTTCGTGTGACCATCGAGATGGATGTTGACCGTTTCATTTGCACCCAACATCCCTCTGCATTACACAAAAATTCAAGACAACCCATAGACATGTCTTCCAGCGCAACACCAGTTCGGGGTTGGAACTAAGAGCAGTAACGATATCTAGTTTGTTAGATTGATTTCCTAAGATTGTAACCTTGGATAAAGGAAATCGTGGTCAGTAAGATCCTTCAATTTTGATAGTAATTTTTACCCCTTAGTCCATGAGAACAGGGGAAGACGATGTAATTGTATAAATGCTCAAAAATTGATATGTACATGGATTTGCTCTGTGTACAGGATGATATACTCTTTGCTAAATATAATAGAAATTTGTGTTACTTATTTTTGTTCTCCATACTGTGATGAATATGTTGTAAGTTGGTTAAATATTTCCATTTAATATCAATTAGGATTTGTTTTTTTTTGTTTGTACATTTGTGAGCTACTGAATCGTTTCCACTCACTACTTGGGAAGGCGTGGGCCCACCTCCCCTGTTAAGTTGAGTTATTTGTATATTAATTGTTCTCTATTTGTTGTACCTGTGTTCATGGATATATTTGTGTGGAGTGGTTTCTAAACTATAGGCTTTATTTAAGTTCTGTGTACTCATTACTCAATGTGGATTTCCATGTGTTATAAACCGAACTTTCCTTATTACAATGGAAGGCTTTCATATAGGCATATAGATGTGTGAATGAATGTTGATATTTGCATCTTACTGAAGTATACCTCCTTCTTGTACAAGCTTGAAATCCAAACACGTTCCAGGATTTATTGGTAGCTTACACAACCATGAATCTCTGATATAAATACCTCACACACTTTTTAATAAAGCTAAATCTCATATGAACCAACGAGTAAATTGAACTAAGATACTAAAATTACCCACTGTGTGTGTCAACTTAGAGTTGTATTTAAAGTGTTGACTCTTGTTAATAAAGACTTGTTTATGAGCAAAGTCAAATATCCTGAATGTAAGGCATGATCATATTGTAACTTCCATCTACTTAAGGGGCTGACTCTTTTTCTTATCTTAAATAAGAAGGATTAATATCAAGCATTGATAGAATCTTTGTGATGACCTGGTCACATATCAGGAAACTTTAAATACCCTTTGATTGTTGGGAGAATGGATTGTATTCGCTAGGGATTCAGTTGATATCTCCATACTCTGACTTTGTGGTATCAAGGGCATAGGTCTTCAAGTTATTAGTAGGAGCCTGTCTCTGTGATTTGAGTTGCCTTCTTGCTGAGTGTGGTGTGACCTATAGAGGTGTTTTAGTGAAAGTAAGATGATATTTCAGGGGACAAGAGTTTAGTTTCAATCGAGTACAAATTGTGTGTTTACATTCCTTACTGATAGTTGTAAGTCTTCTTTATAGAGTATTGCTATCTTGTTGCTTCACCCACCAATTGAAGTGTCAAGCTTTGTGGCAAGGCTCGTTTAGGGTCATTCCCTTGCACGTCGATTTATTATCTTTTGGTAAGAATGCAGTAGCACCATAGGGTTTGTCCTGCTTGTAGTGAAGTAAACATTTTAGGTTAAAGATAGGTTAGACACTAGRAATTACTCTCAATATGTTTAGTCTTATTATCGATCAGTAACATGATTATATGAAGAMTTTAGTGGATTCATATTGTTGACTGATATACACACCTGCCTGGGTAGTTTCTATTTTGTTTCTTTTTTCTTTATTGTAYTGCTAAAAGGTTGATTGCTTTTCACACATAGAATAGGATTTAGACAGTTGATTTCTTGGTTTGGTTATTAATTAGTTGTGTGGAGTAGTGGTTTCTTTGTGCCAAAATGTTGAGCCAATTAATTGTTGTAATAAATTCCCCCATAAGTGTCAACCAGGTTTGTAAACTGATGAACTACAGGCATAGTATGTTCAAGAAAAGGACAGAGTGTATCCTACTTTGTCTTTCAAGGAACAAGAAATCTAGGTGACCTACCAATCATTCATAAAAATAAAAATCAACCACTACTCCACACAACTAATTAATAACCAAACCAAGAAATCAACTGTCTAAATCCTATTCTATGTGTGAAAAGTAATCAACCTTTTAGCAGTACAGTAAAGAAACAAGAAACTAATAAAAACATAATAGAAACTACCCAGGCAAGTGTCTATATCAGTCAACAGTATGAATCCACTCAAGTCTTCATATAATCGTGTTACTAATCTATAATAAGACTAACTAGCTTGATAGTAATTCCTAGTGTCTAACCTACCTTTAACCTAAAATGTTTTCACTACAAGCAGGACAAACTCTATGGTGCTACTGCATTCTTACCCACGGAAAATAATTCAGCGTGCAGGGGAATGACTCTAAACGATCCTTGCCACAAAGATTGACACTTCAATTGGTGGGTGAAGCATTGAGATAACAATACTCTATAAAGAATACTTACAACTATCAGTAAGGAATGTAAACACACAATTTTCACTCGAAGCTAAACTCTTGTGCCCTGAAATATCATCTTACTTTCACTAAAAAACCTCTATAGGTCACACCTCATTCAGCAAGAAGGCCACTCAAATCACAGAGACATGCTCTTATTAATAACTTGAAGACCTATTCCCTTAATACCACAGAGTCAGAGTATGTAGATATCAATTGAATCCCTTGTTAATACTATCCATTCTCCCAACAGTCAAAGGGTATTTAAAGTTTCATGATATGTGACCAGGTCATCACAAAGCTTCTATCAATGCTTGATATTAATCCTTCTTATTTAAGATAATCAAAAGATTCATCTCCTTAAGCAGATGGAATTTACAATATGATTGTGCCTTACGTTTCATATATTTGGCTTGGCTCATAAACAAGTCTTTATTAACTAGAGTCGACACTTTAAATACAACTCCAAGTTGACACACACACAATGGGTAATTTTAGTATCTTAGTTCAGTTCAGTCATTGGTTCATATGAGCTTTAGCTTTATTAACAAGTGTGTGAGGTATTTAGATCAAACATTTGTGGTTGTGTAAGCTACAAATAAATCCTAGAACGTGTTTGGATTTCAATCTTGTACAAGAAGGAGGTATACTTCAGCAAGATGCAAATATTAACATTCATTCACACATCTATTTTTCTATATGAAAGCCTTCCATTGTATTAAGGGCAGTTCAGTTTATAACACATGGAAATCCACAGTCAGTAATGAGTACACAGAACTTTAAATAAAACCTATAGTTTAGAAACCACTCCACACAAATCTATACATGAACACAGCTACAACAAATAGAGAACAATTAATATACAAATAACTCAACTTACCAATGGAGGTGGGCCCACTCCTTCMCAAGTAGTGAGTGGAAACGATTCAATAGCTCACAAATGTACAAACAAAATAAAACAAATCCTAATTGATATTAAATGGAAATCTTTAACCAAATTACARCATATTCATCATAGTATGGAGAACAAAAATAAGTAACACATATTTCTATTATATTTAGCAAAGAGTATATCAGCCTGTACACAGAGCAAATCCATCTATATATCAAGTTCTGAGCATTTATAATATTACATCGTCTTCCCCTGTTCTYGTGGATTAAGGGGTAAAAATGACTATCAAAACTGAAGGATCTTGCTGACCACGAATTCCTTTATACAAGGTTACAATATTAGGAAATYGATCTAACAAACTAGATATTGTTACTGCTCTTAGTTCTRAACCTGATCTGGTGTTGCGTTGGAAGACATGCCTATGGGTTGTCTTGAATTTCGTGTAATGCAGAGGGATGTTGGGCACAAATGAAACAGTCAACACAAATCTCAATGGTCACAYGAACAATACCCATATCGCCAAATCCATTCTGGGTGCRCGCGGATAGGAGAAGCCACAACCTCGGGTACCAGAATGCCTACGTTGGTACTGAAATGCCAGGAATAGTGCGGGAACAACTATTACAGTAAAAAGGTGAGTATACTTTTATCATTGGTAAAATATAGCCAAAAGATCCTAATTAATTCATTAAGAACTCATAAAATATCAAAATCAACAACTTTTGCCTCATGCTAAAATCAAGATCTTAGGCAGGAAAAAAGGGTAAAAGTAGGAGACAATGAGTTGGATTTCAATGCCTCGGTGGAGAATAAATGGCTGAAATAAGTGTATGGTGAGCGAAAAAATGGGAGCTCAACAAGCACATAATGTTGACAATGATTGTCCAGGTATTTATTTACATTAATTTTTCGAATGTAAATTTTTCATTTTTCTCTTTTTTTTGCATAATATATTTTATTTATTTATTTATTTACGTATATATACATATCATGGTAGTAATTTTGTGTAATTTCAAACAATTAGGTAAGTACCAAGTTAAATATATGAATGTGTATATCGATCCTCTTATCGACGAGCTACTAAAGTTATGGGAGGGAATCACTATGTATGACATTTGTAAACCAATTGGGCAGAAGAGATTCCAATGTCGTGGAATACTTTTATGGAAAATTTATGATGCTCGGGACTAACACATTTTTGTGGTATGTAACGTTCTATATTTCACACTTGAATAGCATATAATTAATTGAATATATCATGCATGTTGTTTAAATAATCCTTTCGTATATTAATAATTCACATTAATCCATCTATTGTGGGTCTTCAAACAAAGGGTAAATTTGCATGTCCAGTTTGTGGTCCTAAGATGAAATCTCGTTGGTCAAAAAGTTTAGGAAGGAGGTGTTTGATGAGTATAGACACTTCCTCTCTAAGAACCATAAGTATTGTACTAATGAAAAATATATTTTCAATGGGAAACAAGAGACTGGACTAAAACCACAAAGAATGACACCTCGCCTATGGAAGTTGGCATATGAAATAATTAATCCTTGAGGTATGCATTTTTTTTATGTATCGTAAATGGAATCATGTTTTGAAATTTTATTTTAATTATTCAATTTATTTTACCGCATTTGATAAAGTGTTCTAATTTTTTTTATGCTTCATCAATGTCGTCGTCATGAAGGTAGTAATAATGTGCTTCCACGAGGAATGAAATTTTATCCCACTCAATTCATGAGGTTGCCTTACTATGAGGAGCTAAAAACAGTTCATTTGTTTGATACAATGCATATCGGGAAGAATGTGACAGAAACATTATGGTGAATCATAGATGGAAGGAGGGATAAAGAAAAAATTGTCAAAATTTGTAATGACATTCAGGAAGCCAATCATGCAATACAAAGTGTGATCCGATCAAATGGCGATGGAGACCAAAATAACCTTCCATGGTTATTGACAGAGCAACAAAGCAATGGTGTAAAAGAGGTCATTCAAAGAATTAAATTTCCCACAAGTTTTTGTTCAAACATAAATAATATCTTAATGAAGAAAGGTGAATTTGGTGGGGTTAAAACACATGATTGGCATACCTTCATTAAGGTAATTAATAATTTTATTGTTCATATTTATATATTGGTCATATTAATTTTTTGAGATTTTTATTTTTTTTGTCTAGTTTTGAAACAAGTAACTATTCATTTTTATTGTTACAGTATGTTCCACCTCTATCTCTCCCAAACGACTTTGAAAACAATGTCAAACAAGTTATATATGATCTTGGAAAATACATGAGGTAAGTAGCTGCAATATATATGCAAAAGAAAAAATAATTTTTTTGTTGTACTTAATGACATGTGTTTTACTTGTAATGTAACATGTATTATGTTATGTTGAAACATGTTATTTTCTTGCGTCATGATTTGTAGATGGTTGTCATTGAAATAAATCCATAGATGATATAAAGTATTGGAAGAGAGAAATTTATCGGCTAATGTGTGAAATGCATAAGTATCTACCTCCAGCATTTTTCAATGCACAAGAACACTACCTCATACACCAAGTTGAGGAGATTGAAATGTGTGGACCTGTACACACAAGATCAATGTGGATGGTGGAGAGGCACTTGAAATCATTGAAGGATTTGGTTAGACAAAGAGCATGTCTTGAGGGTTCTATGGTGGAAGGATATATGGTATATGAATCCATGGTGTATATTAGTCAGTATCTTCCTAAATTTGCAGCGCAAGCTATGCATGCAGTGGATTGCATTTGGGATGTGAACTCCATCAAAAAATTTGAAGGGGAGCATCTGTTGGGGAAAGGTACATGAAGAAAGTGAGAGGTAATTGAATTGTGGATATTTGCAATAAATATAAATTTTCATTTTTTTGTGCATATGATCATACTCATTTAATATTTATTCTTTCATCATTTATTAATATTTACCATGGTTATAACTAATATTTAATATTGGTGAATTATGATTTTTTGATCAGTCGATTGCTCAAGATTGGGATGCACTACATTTATACATTGCAAACAATATTGATTGGATGAAGGTATGGATTGATAGATGTAAACAATGTCATGGCGGTAGGTTATCATGGAAAGAATTGTTTGAATTTGTTAGAAAAGCTCGTCGTAATGGAGATTATGATGTTATGCAAAGGGAAATAGATTTATCATATTGTTTRAAAGATGGAAAGGAAAGAAAATCCACCCATTTTATTCAGTTATTTTATATTATATTAATGTGACTATAGGTGTCTTTCTTTCATATTATACTTTCCAAGTTACATAAATTTGTTTATTATTAATTGTCAATGTMTGTTTTACATGTCTGACATATTGCARTTGAAACACCACAAGGCTATGTGGTGCAATGGTCATAAATTTTGCATCAAACAGTTGGATGAAACTAGGAAAACTTATGATAGTGGGATAGCTACARTATTCCAGGTTACTAATGTTTCCTCTAGGAGTGATAGACGTCTTTGAGAATCTGAAAATAGATACTATGAGTTTTTGAATGATATAATTGAGTGTGACTTTAATTCCTTCAAATTAGTTTTGTTCGATGTTAAATGGTATAGGTTACGGATACATGAACAAGATGAGGAAAGAATTTTTATTGAACATGCCAACGGATTACTAATGATTAAAACAATAGTTTTTGAAAAAGCAAATGACCGCTATGTTTTTCCAAGTCAATGTGAACAAGTCTTTTACTCAAAGGTTCCAAGTAAGAGGGATTTGGTCATTTGTTTTTAGATATGATCCAAGAGGAAGGCCAGTAAAGCATATTGTAGATGAAGAAGATGATGTAGATCTAGAGCAGGAAGAATATGGGTCGACAAATGAAGAAGACAGAGAAGATGAGGCGCGGGAGACAATGCACTAGTTCTTGATGATGATATCGATGAATATATGCTCAAAAATGACATTGATGATGATGATGATATCATCAATCCTTTCAACTTTTTTTTTGAACCAGATGTTGATACAGATGTGGAGTTGAATGATCAAGAAGAAGATACATAAGAAGGATGATACAAATGTTGTGTTGGATGAGGTACATAACTAGATATTTTAATGTGTATGAATTATTCTCTTTAAATAATTTTTATGTGGGTTAATTACATGTTTTTAAGTTTCATTTCATTTTTGTTTTGGTAGTTTCTATGCATGATTACTATGTTTATGTTGTTTATTTTATATTTTATAGATTGGGTATTGGGGAATTGAGAGTGATGTGAGGGGGGGAGGGGCCATATGAGCTTCCACCTTCATGTGGTTGGCCTTGTTTAGTAGAAAAGAAGTTCATTCATTCATCTTTATACTCAAATATCACTCACAGAGCCACTCTATATATCGACCCATATCGTACTTGTTTCGTTTTAATTTTCTCGGTCGAATTTTTAAGGAAAAAGATATTAAAAGACATTGTACTAGGGATAGAGTACATTATGGGAAACAATGACTTGTGAATGGGGACAACGTTGATTTTTTTTCAAAATGTTTTTGTATGCACCAAGATTTTACATGGATAGATTGTTCACATGCCTTGACAATATGAGAGGGTTTCCAAAATCAAATATGACTCACACACCCACTCTCTATATTCATCATCTGTGTCTTTCAAAACCAACACCATGCCAATTAGGCCCATGGTTTTGGTTGTGGCAAGAAGAAGGCGATATATGAGATTTTGTATTTAAATAATGATTTCGTACTAATATTATTTATGGATAAAAAGAGTACTTATATGAGAGAAAAAAACAAAGACATAAAATAACTTGAAGCTTGTTTTTAGATTTCTGTGGTGATTATTTTTGAAGTTGTTTGCCGGATAATCCACAGTTGGTGTCATTTTTGTCAATTTTTGTCAATTTTTTGTCACTTTTTTGTGTGATTAACCAAGTACTTCTTTATTGAATTTATTGCATGCCCTTGCAGTACTAGATGCAGGGACGTGCATCTCAGTCATATTTTAAAGGAAACAACAAAAAGAAAGTGTACTAGGGCTAGAGTACATGATGGGAAACAATAACCTGTGAATGGGGCCAAAGTTGAAATTCTTTCAAAATGTTTATATATGCACTAAAATTTGACATGGATAGACTATTTGCATGCCTTGACTATATGGGAGGGTTTCCAAATTCAAATATCACTCACACACCCACTCTATATATCAACCCATCTCATCCTCGTTTCATTTTAATTTTCTCAGTCGAATTTTAAAAGAAAAAGCTATTAAAAGACATTGTACTAGGGATAGAGTACATGATGGGCAATGGTGACATGTGAATGGGGCCAACATTGAAATTTTTTCAAAATGTTTTTGTATGCACCGAGATTTTACATGGATAGACTGTTCACATGCCTTGACGATAAGTGAGGGTTTCTCGACTCAAAGATCACTCACACACCCACTCTTTATATTCATCATTTGTGTCATTCAAAACCAACACCATGGGCCCAATTAGGCCCATGATTTTGGTTGTGGCAAGAAGAACGCTATAGATGAGATTTTGTATTTAAATAATAATTTCATACTAATATTCTTTATGGAGAAAAAGAGTACTTGGATGAGAGAAACAAAAATGCATAAAATAACTTGAAGCTTGTGTAATTAATCAAGTACTTCTTTATTGACATTATTGCATGCCCTTGCAGTATTAGATATGGGGATGTGAATCTCGATCGTATTTTAAAGGAAATAGCTAAAATACATTGTACTATGGCTAGAGTACATGATGGGAAATAGTAACCTATTAATGGGGCCAATGTTGAAATTATTTCAAAATGTTTCTGTATGCACTGAAATTTTTCATGGATAGATTGTTTGCATGCCTTAACAATATGGAAGGGTTTCCAGACTCAAATATTACTCACACACCCACTCTATATATCGACCCATCTTGTCCTCATTTCGTTTTAATTTTCTCGGTTGAATTTTAAAGGAAAAAACTATTAAAATACATTGTACTAGGGATAGAGTACATGATGGGCAGCAGTGACCTGTGAATGGGGCCAACGTTGAATGTTTTTCAAAAAAAAATTGTATGCACTCATATTTGACATGGATAGACTGTTCACATGCTTTGACGATATGGGAGGGTTTTCAGACTCAAATATCACTCCCACACCCACTCTTTATATTCATTGTATGTGTCATTCAAAACCAACACCATGCCAATTAGGCCTATGATTTTGGTTGTGGAAAGAAGAAGGCGATAGATGAGATTTCGTATTTAAATAATGATTTCGTAATAATATTCTTTATGGAGAAAAAGAGTACTTAAATGAGAGAAAAAAACAAGAACATAAAATAACTTGAAGCTTGTACGATTAATCAAGTACTCATTTATTGATGCTATTGCATGTCGTTGCAGTACTAGATGAGGGGACGTGCATCTCGGTCATATTTTAAAGGAAACAGCTAAAATACATTGTACTAGGGCTAGAGTACATGATGGGAAATAGTAACCTGTGAATGCAGCCAACATTGAAATTATTTCAAAATGTTTTTTTATGCACTGAAATTTGACATGGATAGACTGTTTACATGCCTTGATGATATGGAAGGGTTTCTAGACTCAAATATTACTCACACACTCACTCTATATATTGACCCATCTCATCCTCATTTTGTTTTAATTTTCTTGGTCGAATTTTAAAGGAAAAAGCTATTAAAAGACATTGTACTAGGGATACAGTACATGATGGGCAACAGTGAGCTGTGAATGGGGCCAACGTTGAAATTTTTCCAAAATTTTTTTGTATGCACCGAGATTTGACATGGATAGATTGTTCACATGCCTTGATGATATGGGAGGGTTTCTAGACTCAAATATCACTCACACACGCACTCTTTATATTCATCGTATGTGTCATTCAAAACCAACACCATGTCAATTAGGCCCATGATTTTGGTTGTGGAAAGAAGAAGGTGATAGATGAGATTTCATATTTAAATAATGACTTTGTAATAATATTCTTTATGGATCAAAAGAGTACTTAGATGAGAGAAAAAAAAAAAGACATAAAATAACTTGAAGCTTCACATATGTTTTTCGAAAAATCCACAGTTGGTATCATTTCGTCGTCGACGTTTCGAATCCGAAACAGGATTCATCATCAGGACTAATCGTCGAGTTAAAGCTAGCTGATCGTCATCAATTAATACTATAAATGCAGGACAATAAAAGTTATTTAAATTGCGTCGGCTATCTTTATTTTCAGGAAATAATTTAATTTAATTTAATAAAAGAGACCTAAAATTAATGGGATTTAAATCAGGGTTTTGTGAATAATAGCTAGTGTGTAAAAGTGTAAAAACTAGGTTAAAAGAGGTTATATATTATTTGTTTAGGGTTTTTTAGGTTTTTACTCTTATTTAGTTATTCATTAGTAGTGGTTTTCTTTTAGTTATTTATTTGTTATTAGGGTTTAGTTAATTAGTTTTAACTATTAATTAATTATTTAGTATTGCTAGTGTAATGGTAATAATATTTGTTGAGGGTATTAGGGTTTGTAAAGGATTAAGGTTAAAATAGTGTTATAAGTTAGTGGTAATAATTATTTGTTTAGGGTTATAGGCAATTTGTTAGGTTTACTCTTACTTAGTTATTTATTTGTTTTTAGGGTTTAGTTAATTAGGTTTTTATTTTTAATTAAGTATCTAGTAGTGTTAGTGTAATAGTAAGGGGTTATTAGTGGTTTATTTTAATAACATTGGATAACATATGCGTATTAATATTGAGGACTACCTATTTAGTTATTTTATTTAAGCCCTTGGTTTTAGTTATATTTAGTTAATAGAATTGATAGTGTTATAAGTTAGTGGTAATAATATCTAGTGAGGGTATTAGGGTTTGTAAAAGGATTAGGGTTTAAAATAATAAGTGTATTGTCTAGTGAGGGTATTAGGGTGTGTAAAGGATTAGGGTTTAATTAAAAAGTG
>JASDQU010094974.1:0-13612 GCA_032191745.1 Picea mariana | reverse complement strand
ACCGCCACGTTTGTACCTCATACTATTTTCAAACTGAAGTATCACATAGAAATGAAGCACAAACCCTCAATACCAAACAATATACAACACTCGCAGGTCTTCGAAGATGATGAGGAAATCAGACAATTCCTAGAAATGGTGGACGAATTTTTCAAAACACATATTGATCAGGAAAATCAAAATGACCTTGTTTGGATAATGCAAGAAGGTGAGGATCCTCAGGAGTTCTGAGATAAGATCACTAATCATCCCATGTTGGTACTGAAAAATAATCAAATCCCTAAAGGTCTAATTCCTTTGGAGAGATTATTTGATTATGATGATATTCCCTTGAAGTCTACTTTGCAGCCTCAGCCTGAAGAGGTTGAAGATTGTAATATAGGCACCAATGAAACTCCTAAGCTGGTAAAAATATCTAAATACCTTCCCCCTGAAATAAAAATCAAATATGCTGAGTTAATCAAGAAGTTCAAGGATTTTTTCTCCTGGTCCTTTGATGAATTAATAACTTATGATACCATTGTAATCGAACACAAAATTCCCTTAAAGTAGGTTATTAAACCATTCATGCTGAAGCTCAGATAGATAAATCCCGTACTACTGCTTGTAATAGAAAAGGAGGTAAAGAAGCTCCTGGATGCTAAAATCATTGTTCCACTCAGATACTCCGAGTGGGTAGCCAATCTGGTCCCGGTAAGAAAAAAAAACGGTGAAATCAGGTTGACTGTAGATTTTAGAAATTTAAACAAATCATCCCTCAAAGATAATTATCCATTACCTAAAATGGATCACGTGTTGGAAAAAGTGGTCGGGGAAAATAGAATGTCCATGATTGATGGATTTTCAGGCTATAATCAAATTGCAGTCCATGAGGACGATAAAGAAAAAACCACGTTCACCACCCCATGGGGTACCTTTATGTATAATAAAATGCCATTCAGTTTGATGAATGCAGGTGCCACTTTCCAACAAGCTATGGACATCGCCTTTGTCGTCGAAAGAGATAAGTTCATTGTCATTTATCTTGATGATATAACCATGTTTTCTAAATCTGATGCAAAGCACCTGGTAGAACTCAAACAGACGTTTGAGAAATGTCAAAAATTCGGTTTGTCTCTAAATCCCAAGAAATCTCACTTTGCAATGTAGGAAGGTAAACTTTTGGGCCATATAGTATCTCGAGATGGAATCAAAATCGACCCGAAAAGGGTTGAAGATATAATACTATCAATATTCCTAGAAATAGAAAGGAGATTTAGTCATTTTTAAGAAAAAATAATTTTTTAAGAAGATTCATCCCAAACTTCATTGAAATTGTAAAATTGATTACAGATATGCTCAAGAAGGACAACAAGGTCAAATGGAAAACTGAAGACAAAGCGTCATTCGAACGCATCAAGAAATTCATAGGTGAAGCACCGGTGCTGGCGAGCCCAGATTATATGAAAAAATTCTTGATTTTCTCATTTGCCTCCGAACACACTATCACGGTCGTGCTCTTACAAAAGAACGATGAAGGTTTTGAGCAGCCAATCACATTTTTTAGTAAAAGTCTCAGAGATTTTGAACTAAAATATGATATATTGGAAAAATAGGCATATGCAATGGTAAAATCCCTCAAGGATTTCAGAACATATGTGCTCCATTCTAAGATAATCGCCTATGTACCAACCAACACTGTCAAAGATATATTAGTTCAGCCAGATAGTGATGGAAAAAGGGGCAGATGGTTAGCCAAGATTCAGAAATTTGACCTAGAAGTAAAATCGACCAAACTTGTCAAAGGTCAGTGTCTGTCTAAACTACTGGCCGAATCAAATTTCTGCGCACTTAGGATAAATCATTTACAGATGCATGAAGGATTTCTTGACATAGAAGAATTTGATGTTACTATACCTAAAACCAAAATCCAGGAGGAGTTATCTTCTTCAGGTTGGTATAAAGACATAGTTTCTTACCTTCTAACTCTGTAGTGCCCAAGTGATATGACTCCTTCCAAAGCTAGAACGTTGACATTTCATGCAGTAAAATATTATATCATGGATAGCCAACTATATTGGAAAGATCCTCTGGATTTCCTACTAAGATGTTTAGTAGAATCTGAAACGAAGAAAGTCATAAATGAGTTTCACGAAGGAGTGTGCAGAGGACATCATGCATGGAGAGCAACGACCTATAAAATCCTGAGAGCTGGGTATTATTGGCCAAAATGATTCATTGATGTGAATTCTAAAGTTAGGACCAGTAACCCCTGTCAACTATTTTCGGGCAAGCAAAAGATTTCCGCACTACCTTTGGTTCCAGTAAAAATAGAAGCTTTGTTTCAACAACGGGGTATGGATTTCATCGGTGAAATACATCCACATTCAAGTGCACAACATAAGTGGATTTTGACCACTACTGACTATTTCACTAAATGGGTGGAGGCCATTCTGACGCGAAACAAAACGAACATCGTGGTGATCAATTTCTTAGAAGAGAACATTTTATCAAGATTTGGCTATCCTCGAAAGATAGTTACTGATAATGCCCAAGCTTTTAAATCCATGGTTATGGTAAGTTTTTGTCAAAATTAAAACATTGTACTAGGACATTCCACAACCTACTATCCTCAAGGCAATGGATTAGCCGAATCCTCGAACAAGAGCTTAATCACCATAATTAAAAAAGTGTTGACTGAGAACAAGAAAGCCTGGCATGTACATTTGAAATATGATTTGTGGGCTAATAGAATAGGCACTAAGAGATCAATCGGGATGTCCCCTTTTCAAATGGTATATAGTATCGAAGTTGTTCTCCCCATAAATCTTTCTCTGCCTGTAATGAAACTCTGGCAGGACGCGAAAGAAGAGCCAAATGACATCACCAGAAGAATAAATCAATTGATTGAAGTCCAACAAAATAGGGCTCAAGTGGATGGGAAACTCCATAAATATCAGGATAATATGAAAGCCTTGTTTGACCAAAAAGATGAAGGTAGGGAATTTCTCCCTAGTGACCTGATTTTAAAATGGGATTCCAGGAAGGAAGACTCAGGAAAGCACAACAAATTTGACCATATTTGGCGTGGATCTTTCAAGATCACAGCTTCTGAGGGAAAGAATTCGTTTTTGTTAGAAAATCTCGATGGGAAAACCCTTAACGCCCCTATCAACGGGCGTTACTTGAAACATTTCATGCAGTAACCAGATTTCGAACTCTCGTTGTACATATCAGTTTGATTTTCACATTTTTGTTTACAAATTTCTGTTTCTTCGATAAGTCTTTATTTTCACTATAAATAAAAGAAGGTTAGTTGATTTTATAAAAACAAAAATATAAAAATAAGTAAAGCATAGAGTTCTGATCTATAGAATTTCTTGAAAGCTCTCATGTTTATTTTCATTGCAGGACACTTGCTGATGGCCGAGAGATAAGAAAGCGAGGCTCACGTTTCAGAACATGGACTCTCTCTCAAAACAGGTGATAAACAAGTAGTTTACTTGGTTAAAAAAATATAAGAGAAAATCTAAGGTATGAGCTTCTGCCCTACTAATCTAAGTTAAATTTTCAAAGAAATATTACTAAGTATGACAAAAGTCTCATATGTACAAATATTGTCACCTAATCTATAACCAGAGAAATGTAAAATGACGATTTAATTATCAAGAGTTTTCCCTGGTAAAATAAAAATGAAATAAAACTTATAATAATAAATAAAATAAGCAATAAGAGGACCTTACAGAAAAATTCGAGAATCAATTAACGAGTTTGCATAAGAGTGACCGTGCTCACAACAGAACATCTGAATCCTCTTCCTATTTATTTTCTCATACTCAGATTGTATTTTCCTATGATTCTTGATATCATCCCATGGTATTCATAGAGGAAAAAGGCCTCACCTTAATTTTGAAAACTCACAAATAGGTCTTCAAAACGAGAATAGGCAAAAATTCTTAAGATTCCTCTAACTTTAACTGAAAAAAAAGTATGTCTAGGCTAATCCTAACTATCTTATCCCTTCTAACAGGTTTAATCTGATTAGTTTCACTCAAGGAAAGTCCCTGGAAAATAAGAAATTCCCGTGAGAAATCCTTGTAGGCGAAGGTGTTTTGAAGGTCAGAGGAGGATTAGTCCAGAGTAATCAAAGTGAGTTGATAGACCTATGTTGCTAAATTATGAACATATATCATCCATGTTATATTATATACAAATTGATTGCCCCCACTTCATGTTTCAAAAGAAAAAATAAGACAGATGGTGAAAGGAAATTCATAAAATGATTGCCCCCATCTAGTCCAAAAAGAGATGATGAAAGGAAATTCATTAATAATGGCCCTCATCTCAGCATTTAAATGCAAAATTACTAATTGAAGTGGTGAAAGGAAATTCAATGTGGGAATTAGATAACTTCACCGGGGTATTGAACAGGCTCGCTCGCAGCGAAGCAATGTCTACGATATCTACAAGGTTGTTATACATGAATTATATGTACTTTGGTAACTAGTTCTCTTTTCGACTAGATCTACATTCTAAGCTAACATGAGACTCCCTGACTAAAAACATTAAAATTACTTTTCCTTGATGCAAACAAAATCAAATAGAGCCTGAAAGAATGATTAAGGTTGTTTTGATTATCTTAAGAAAATCTGAAGTCAGTTTTAAGAAAGGGAAGCTATTAATAAGCCTAAGCTCGAAATCAGTGAATGATTAAGTTTTGAAAGTTCTCAGATATATAGGTGAAGCCCAAAGTCCTTATGTGTGTCCTTTTTTATATTGTGTTTCACAGAAATGAAATAATGACTCCATTTACCCAATAAAGGCACTTGGTCTACTGTTCTTCGGCGTCTCACAGGGAGACGCGATCCCTAGATGGAGCCTATGTTGGAACACATATATTTTTATATATTTAAGATTTTAAATAGATTTTATTTTCATTTAAATAAAAACAATGCGCGCTTGAGTCTCACCGTTGATGAAGTCTCACATCTAATCGAACGATCCTAAACTCTTAAAGGTGATGGAGCCGCCTACTCATTAAGAAATTAAATCACTAAAGGTTGCTTTCGAAACATCGAGTTTCAGGGTTTCACGATGCATGACAGTTCAACATGTAGTATTTCCAAAGTCCCGACATCCGAAATCATGAAATTGTCTTAAGTGTTAAGCCGGGTTAATTTAGGGTTAAGAATAATTAACGATTAATAAATCTTATCGCGATTTCACGTTTTGAGGATCCTAACATATAACAACAGTCAATATCTTGAGACCCAAAATCTTTGAGGTTAATCATGATTAATTAAAAGGGTTAAATGCAATTAAACTTAATTAATCACATCATGATTTTGCATTTCGTAATTTATAGCTCGGGTTGTTATAAGATCTCATGAGAGCCGAAATTCTGAAATTTACTTAATGATAAATATGTTTAACTGATGCTTTAAAAAATATCATCTCTTAATTAATCCATCGCTTAATGATGACTCGGATAGATTCAAATTTCGTATATGATTTTCCTGAGCATGAACCACCAAAAAATAAATGCCATTAATAATGCCTTTACGACAATCATTCCAAATAATATTTTGATCCACCGCTTGAATCTGATTCATTAAAGAAAGTAAATACTCTGTCAATAAAGGTATTGGTTGATCGATGCAATTAAAGGGAAAAGGATGTGAAATTGAATTTCATTATGTGTTTTACTGAGCAGTAAGTTTTTTCAGCTGAAGGATTTTACGCGTTTCCTGTGGTAGATAACAAAGTTCAAAGGCTTGATACCATGGCTCCAAGGAAAGCACCTAAAGTGACTGGTGAAAGTTCAAGCTAGAATGCAAATGCTCTCTCTGAAACCTCGCCCAGAAGCATAGACATTGTTAAATCCTGGACGGACATATCAAATATTCTACAGTATGAACTGGTAAATTGCCCGGACGATTCAAGTGACAATGAGAAAGAGGACCTAGCTACCAAATACAAAATTGTCGCCCAGTCAAAGTTACATAAGATAGTGGCAAGGCCTAGGATCTTGCCTTACAATGATATGATCGGTTGGGCACTGGAGCACGTGGATATCCCAACCAGAACCATCTTCAATCCACAAATGATCGCAATTGGGTATTTCCGACCTAAACATCTACAGGTCATGTACAAATTGTCTCCTCAACCAAATTTCATTTACGACGCCAGTTTCCTGGCCAACTTTAACAAGAAAGAATGTGACCAATATGCAAAGAACCTTCCCGATTTAATTAAGGATTGGTATTCTCGCCCCAAGAAATTTAGAGCCGATTCCCATGGCGTATATACAGTTCCTGCACTACAACCTCACATAATGTATATAGCCATGATGATGTGTAGACTCTACGGGAAAGAAAACATGACACAATTTGTAGGCAGATGCGTTAAATGTATAGAGCAAGGAAGGGGCAACACCTCTGGGAAACAATGAGGTAGCCAGTGCACATCATCTGTACAAATCATGATTAGAAGATCAGATGTCTTCTGAGCTGGAGAACAGGAAGAGAAAATGTCTTTTCCAGTGAGACAAAGAGACAGAAAAGATGCAAGTGAAGCGTTTCGCATTTTACATTTTGTAATTTTTACTATTTTAGAAATAAGGGGAATTCCAACCATTTAAGGTTGAGAACCTTTTGTATAAATATAACTTTATAAGGTTAATCATAGGTTTCTTCTTGTCGTATTGTAACTAAGAAAACTCATCCTTTGTGAGTATTAATACAAGTGCAGACATGAATTCCAAATTTTGTGTTGTTTGAGTTATGTGCTCTCTTTGTATTCCATATCTCTAGTTTTCTTTATGTTACTCCTTGATAAGTGAATGATTGCAACTTAGTACAACATCTACTGTGATTACATTTCATTTAGTTATTTGATAGTAAACAATTTTTCCTCTATATTTTCTATTAGCAAATACAAGACCTGCAAGCTACTTGGATCACTACATTATATATCCTTTCAGGGGTGTGTTCCACTCTTTCTTCTACTATAAACAAAGTAAGATTCTTCTATCATTGATTCCTTAATTTGTTTAGTAATTTTGTAATTTTCTCCTTCATCATCCTTTTTGATAAATTGACTCAGATGACGAAATATGATCTCTGTTCTGTTCAACTATTAATTTCATTTGAGGACTTAATTTTTACACAACTAACGGAAGAAAAATCATTCTAAAATCATTCCTTAATTTCTTGATGCCTGACATTATTCTTTGAGCCTTAAGTTTAATCTCAGGAAAAATAGGTTGAATTATCAACCAATCCCATGAATGGGAGCATGGTCTAACTACATAATGTCAGTGCGAAGTACCACTGGGTATGACAGACCAAGATGACCTGAGTTCCCTTCTGACAGAAGGAACAGGATGGGTCGAGAACCATCCTGGGGAAAAGATATGATAAAAATCGATAAGGAGAATGCGCAGAGCTCTCTAGAAAATGAGGAACAGAAGGCCGTGAGCTTAATGTCGAGTGAGCATCTGATAAACCTCACCTAGGGCCATAACAGAGAAAAAAATCTCTAAAAGTTTGCAGAGAACAGAACCCAAGCGAAAGCTGAAATAGATAAAGATTCCTTGCGAACTATGAGAGTTCCCTGGTGATATCATGGATTGGCATGGGGGTGGCCAGAGTGCTAAGAATGAATACCTTTGAGCCTATGGCCGGGTGGAAGGATGAACACCCACGGTCAGTTAGTTTTCCACCACATGTAATAGATAAGTAATCACATATCTTGTGTATTTAAGTGGTACTGTGAATTAAAGTTGGATATCCTATGAATATTGCAGGGATGGATATGTTTTCTTAATGATTTATACTGTACCCCTTTTGTGTCTTCTTGATTGTGTAATTAGGCAAGTAGGAAATTGTATGAATTGGACGTGTTTTTATACTCGTAAATTTTTGCGTCCCGTGGTGGCTTAAGCCAGATCCACGAACTACGAGTTTGTCGACCGTGGCCATAGTTTCATGTATGCATGTCAACCCTCCTAGTCATTCTAAGTCCCTTGGAGGATGGAGTTTGTTAAGCTCAGGAGAGGTAGTGAATATATGCACAGGCTCTCTGCGAGGAAAGTAGAGACCGAGAACCACTTAAGTTCTAGACTTGATGAAGGAGCACAAGAGTTGTGCAGAAGACCCTTCTAAGTGTTAAGTTCAGGAGAAAGCGTGCAATGCTCTTAAATCCTTCATAACTGATGAAGCTCAGGAAAAATAGCGAGATTCAAGTATTGAAATGGAATATCCTTTAGTTTGAAAGACGAGCGGACGAGACCTTTCAGGAGGATCCAAGGTCTGTCGTGACCACTAGATTGGAAGAAGGAGTGCAGGCATTAACACCTCGACTCCTTCAATTTTCGCAAGATCGACTGATGTTGGTAATAATCATGAAAGGGATGTATCCTCTGAAACCCGAAGTCGTGATGTGATCTAGACCATAGATCCAAGGATCTATCGAGACCCACCTTGACTGTTGGATCTATGAGTGTGGAGTTCGCGCGACGGGAGAATCGCGCGTTGGTGCGATTAAACTTCTGAAACCCAAAGTTGCGATGTGATCTGGACCATTGGATCAAGGAATGTCATGAACCGTCGATCTGACGAGAGCATATTAACACAAGGAGTATGTGGGAATTCAAAATTCCATAAGGACCAAGCTCAGAAGACACTAGCGCTTTCAGAAGCACAAATGAGGTCCAAGAGGTGAACTTGTTTCAAGTTCGTAAGCTCAGGAAGGAAGCGGAACTGGAGACCCATACATCAGGGCTCACAGGAAGTAAATCTAAGGTTGATACCTTCGAAGCATCTGAAATCTTTCAAGTTGGGGAACAAAAGCAAAATCTCAAGAGTAGGAGCAACAGTGACTGTTGGATTGAGCACTGTGAAAGATCTGGACCTCTGGGATCCACGTCCAGACAATTAGAAGAGCATGCAAGAGGAGATAAAATTTGGGTCGTCAGATTTGAGCGCGAGGAACAACATTCGCTAGATCCCAAGGAACCTGCATGAGACCTAACCCTTTTAAAGTGCACAGGAGAGCGGACTTGCGAAGTCCCAAAATTCACTTAGCTAACTAATTTTCCACTTCAGTTAACTATTTCAAGTCAACAGTGATAATAGATTATAGTTTAATGTCCATCTAAATTAAGGGATAATAAAAATAGACATGCACCCAAAAGTGGGTGTTGAATCTTCTTGTTGAATATCAACACTCCCTCTCAACAAGAAATGGATTATCCTTCACCCCTATCATGTCTCTATGGTATTAAAATTTTCTCCTAGTGAGCACCTTCGTCAGAATATTTGCATCCTGATCTTTCATGGGAATGTACTAAAGCAACATGATCCTCCTATGCACAAAATCTCTGAGATGGTGGTATCAGATATCAATATGCTTGGACTTGTCATGGAATACCAGATTAACCGAGAGTTTTATGCAACTCTGGTTATCACAATGTATCATCGTCGGATCCATCTGATGACCAAACAAACCAACAAGTATCTTCCTCATCCAGATGGAATCACATGCATCCTGACTCACTGCCATGTACTCTACCTTGGCTGAGCTAAGTGCAACTGATCTCTGCTTCCTACTTTACCAAGAAATTGTTGTTGATCCTATGTTGAAGATGCCTCCTAATGTGCTCTTCCTGTCTGATGGACTGCCTGCCCAATCTGCATTGGTGAAACCTTGAAGCTTCACTCCCTCTGTCCTTCTGTACCATAATCCATACTCTGTAGTGCCCCTGAGATATCTCAAGACATGCTTCCCCGCCTTCCAAAAGAGCCTTGACTAAGTTGGTTAACTGCATAGCATATGTATAGTCGTGTGTTCACCAAGTACATGAGTGAACCCACCAGCTGCCTGTAAACAGTAGCATCAACTACCTCTCCTGAAGTAGCATCATCCTTCCTCCAGATTCTTGCAAGAGGACTCTCCATGGGTTTGTTGCTCTCCATGTGGAACTTCCTCATAATCTCTTTGGCATACTTGCCTTGAGATACAAATAGCTCCCCATCTCTTTGCCATATTTCCAAGCCAAGGAAATAATGCAAGAGCCCCATATCCTTCATTTCAAATTCTCTTGCAAGATCCTCTTTGTAAGAAGTTATGAGTTTCTCATCACCTGTCAGAATAGGATCATCAACATAAAGTACAATAATCAAAAGCTTACCATCAACCACAACCTGGTATAGGTTCGCATCCACTTCACTCTTTGTGAAGCCCAACCCAGTGAAATAGTTGTTGATCTTGGTGTACCAAGAATGAGGTGCTTGATTTAATCCATACAATGCTCTCCTGAGTCTACACACATGCGACTCTCTATCAAAGGTCTCAAAACCTTCTGGCTGCTCAATGTACACTTCTTCCTCAATAATCCCATTGAGAAACGCAGTTTTTACATCCATATGATGAATGTGCCAGCCCATTTGTGCTAAGAGTGCAAAGATGGATCTTATGGAAGAGTACCTTGCGACAGGTGCAAAGGTCTCATCATAATATATCCCCTCGATCTGTGAGAAGCCCCGGGCCACAAATCTGGCCTTGTATTTATCCACACTCCCATCATCAGCTTGCTTGATCCGTATTTTATGAGCAGAATGAAATGAATATAGATTATTAATTAGGTTCTTAACACAAAATAAGAGAGATACAATAAAATTGGTTTTCTATTCAATAAGGAAATAAGATGAAACTATAAAATGCAACGGAAACAAGCTTGTTGGAATGGTGGTGGCTTATCTCTGAGAAGAGATGTGACGGTTGTGCTCATTCACAAGAAGATGATTACAATGAGGCTCTGAAGGCCTTTTTACAATAAACAGGAATGCCAAAAACCCTAGACATCCAAAAACCTAACCCTAGGAGATGAAGCACCAAAATTCATGTGGGCCCCGTTTGGGTAAGTTAGTACATCAAATTCTCGGGGTCGTAACTTTTGCATACGATCTCCGTTTTAGGCATATGATAGGCTGTTGAAAAGATATTGTCGAGCAGATTCATTTTGGGGCTTAATAATTTATTCAATTATCATTGAGAAGCCCGATCCCAAAAAACCTTCATTTAGGCCCTCAAAATGGCCCCCAAAGTTAAAACTGCTAAAAATAGTAAATTGCTAAAATTGTCAGAGAACTGTTTTGAGCCAGTTGGAAGAGGTGGGTGGCCACTGATATCCACCTAGATCAATCCTCCCTCCTTAGGAATAAATGGTCTCCATTGCATTGATTTCCCCCATCAGATGAGGAAATTTCTACTGAATTTGGCCCCGGGTGAACCACTTGCCTTGGTGCAGGAGTTGTCCTGCTTTGACAACTTGATAAAGCTAGATTCTTTGTTGTCGAGTTCCCTTGATCTATGTGTCCAGAATCTGATCGTTGGATGCCTGTTGTGTGCAGTCGGGGTTGAGCTCTGTTGGTGTCAGCTTCTCTGCTACGTTTGAGGTGTCCAATAATGGTGGGAAATAAGGGCAAAGGAGATCCACGTTGAACATTGGGTGCAGGCCAAGGAAAGGAGGAATGTTGAGCTCAAAATAATTATCCCCCATGGCCTTGGTGATGGTGTATGACCCATAATGGAGTGGGTGAAGCTTTCGATGGGGTCTTGTAAGGCGTTCTTTCTACAAGTGCAACCAAACTTTGTCGCCCACCTGAAACTTATGTGGCACCCGATGTTGATCATGGCGCTACTTGTACTTGTCATTGGACTTATGTAGGATATCCTGAACCTGTTGGTGGATGTGTTAGATCCTCTCAATGAACTTTGTGGCTTTGTCAGCTTCAGTTGGAGCAAGAGATGAGTCGGTTGAGGTGACCGCAAGGGGAAGTGCAACATCTATGGGACCCAATGGTTGGGATCCTAACCCCACCTGAAAGGGGCTGTGGTTGGTTGAGCTATGCAAGGCTTGGTTTTAGCTATGTTGGACATGAAAAGGATATGCACAATCATTCAATTGACGACCTCGATTTGGCCATATGTCTGGGGGTGGAAGGTCGTGGATTTGGTGAGCTTGGTGTCCGGCAGTGACCATAGGCTCAACTAGAATGTGCTGAGAAATCGACTGTCCGAATCTGAGACTATGTTTTGTGGGATTCCAAAATGTACCCAGACTCGTTCAAAGAAGATCTTGGCAGTGGCCTCTGCTATGATGTTCTTCTTGCAGGCAACCAAAATCGCCATCTTAGAAAAGCGATCAACAACCACAAAAACACAGTCATTTCCTCGCTTGGTGGATGGAAGGCCCAACATGTAGTCCATTGAGATGGATTCCCATGGCCTGTCAGGAGTAGGAAGAGGGGTGTACAGGCCCTGTTTCTTAGTGGTCAGTTTGGCAATAACACAGGCAGTGTAGGAACTGATATACTTGTTGACCTCCTGTCGAAGTTTCAACCAGTAGAAATGTTTATGTAGCATTGCCATTGTATTTTCGACGCCGAAGTCTCCTGCCACCCGAGTGTAGTGGGCTTCCCAGATCAACTTCGCTTGCTCGCTTGATGGAACATAGATATGGCCCAAACGAGACAACAACCCATCCTGAAGATGAGAATTATTGACAACTACGTTTGCACCCAACATTTGGTAGGTGAGTCCAGGTTTGTCTTATAGAGTTGGGGCCATCTAGGGGTCTCATGGCCGCAGGAGTCTAGCACCGTGGTGAGTGCCACGACTGGCGGTCTGCAGAGGAAATCAGCAACATGATTGGTGCTTCCTGTTTTATACCTGATGTTGAGGTGGAATTAGTGCAAGTATGTGGACCACTTTTGATGGAAATCATTCTGCAATTTTCCTTGTGTTTGCATGAACTGCAGTGGCTTATGATCAGTGTGGATGATTGTCTCCTTCCCAAGAATGTAATGTCTCCACTGGCGGCAGGCTTTCACAATGGAGTACATTTATTTGTCATAAGTAGGGTACTTGCAGACAGAATCTGATAGTGTCTCACTGTGATAGGCCACAGGGTGGTCATGATGAGTGAGAACGACGCCCACTGCATAGTCTGAAGCATCTGTCTCGATCTCAAAGAGTTGTTGCAGGTTTGGTAGTGAAATTACTAGGGCTGAGCACAAGATCCGCTTCAAATCGTCGAACGCTTGTTGTTGGGACCGGACCCACACAAATTTATCCTTACCACCACCCCTGGTTATTTGGCTAAGGGCCCATGCAATATGGGAGAATCCCAACACGAACCTGTGGTAGAAATTGGCAAGGCCCAATGTTACGCATTATTTTCGTCATCCCTATGACCATTAATGATATAAACCGGTCTGTAGTCTTCAGAGGGGTCAGTGACCTGAGTTCCTGAAGAAAGAAGGGAGAAGAACTTTTCCTGAGAAAAGAAGTTGCATTTTCCTTTATGAAAACCCCATTAAAGATGATTTTCGCATGTTGCACTATGGATAGGGTGCGAGAATGCCTGATTCTCACAGGCTGCACCATAGCTGGGTTGCGAGAGGTTTGCAGGTTGCTCTATAAGCAAGGTGTGAGAATGCTCATATGTGGGAAAAACGAGCATCTTCTCGATGCTTCTAGAAGGGGAAACTTCCATGGTGAGGTGGCATCCGAATGGTTTGGATCTTACTCGCTTTCATGATTTAGTGGGATCATCCTAACCTCCTCA
>JASDQU010094973.1:4437-17422 GCA_032191745.1 Picea mariana | reverse complement strand
GATCTTCAGTAAGACTGAAGAAGAACATCTGAAGCATTTAGCTACAGTGATGAGAAGGTTACAAAAAGAGAAATTGTTGATAAATTTGAAGAATTCATCTTTCATGAAGACATAACTCATTTATTTGGGGTTCGTAATATCTTCAAATGAGTTGAAGATGGATCCAAAGAAGGTAAAAGCAATCAAAGATTGGCCATTTCCAAAGAGTATCTTTAAAGTTTGGAGCTTCCATGGATTGGCTAGTTTTTACAGGAATTTCATTAGAAATTTCATTGTGATATGTGCACCGATGATGGACACAGTAAAGAAAAGACACAAATATTTTCATTGGATAGAGGAAGCAGAGAAGAGTTTCAAGTTGTTGAAGGAAAAGATAACTGGACAACTAGTTATGTTTTTGCCAAATTTCAGCAAGACATTTCAAGTTAGGTGTGATGCAAGTGGATTTGTGATTAGAGCAGTCTTAAGCCAAGATAATAGGCGGATTGCATACTTCAGTGAGAAACTAAATGATGCAAAGATAAAATATTCCACATATGACAAGGAGTTTTATGCAGTCATACATGTGTTGAAAAAATGGATACATTACTTGTTTCCAAAACATTTTTTCTTATATAGCGATAACCATGCTTTACAATTAATAACTCGACAAGAGAAATTGAACCAGAAGCATGCAAAATGGGTTGAATATATGCAAAATTTTACTTTTGTTATAAAGCATATTTCTAGAACTGCTAACAAAGTTGTTGATGCTTTGAGCAGGAAATGTTTGATTCTGCAGGAGTTCATGAATTTTTCAAGCCAAAGGAGTATTATGCAGGAGCATCGTACTCAGCCATCAAAGCAAGCACAAAGAGGAGGACAACTGGAAAAGAACCAACACGCATTTTGAAATGTTTTGAATTTGAATGGAAAAGCATTAATGTAATAGCTAGGGGAGCATATTCACATTTATGTTTTGGAGGTTGTAAACAGATCTTGAGCTTTGCTCTCATCGGTTGGATATGGAGGAATTTATGTGTATTGAATGTAAGGTAGTTGTAGATTTTAATTTATGATTTGATAGTTAGAGTTGTAGGAGGGAAAATTGAATAATAGACACCCTCACTTGTATCATTGTATGATTATTATTGAGAAATAGAGAATTATGTAATTTGTTGAGCTGTAGAAAAGAGTTGTAGAAAAGAACCCATGTACAAGAACACTTGAGTTAATAGATGAAGCTTTGACTCAATTTTCATGGTGTTATTATGCTTGTTGTTTACATCTATTGAATGGTATGTTTATAGTTGTTTTTCTGATTATGCATTTATTTCAATGCTATGTTATCTGTATGAAGTCTGCAAGAGAGGAATAGTGAGTTTCGATTGTTTCTCTTCCTAATAATTCCTACAAGGAGTGTAGCGAACGTCTGCAAGGTACGCGTCGACAAATTTATGAGTTTTATCTCAGAAAGCTCAGAAGAGATACCATTGTTCTCATATCAACCAAAGTGCAAGGTTAGCTTAGAACCATGCAAGGTGTGCGTAGGCTGGGTGAGATCTTGGATTTTACCAATCCAAGAGGAATATTGAAAGACATTTGTTGCAAAGAGTGCACAGAGTCTAAGACCCAAATAACCAGAGGTTACTTCAAATTTTCGCAAGGAGTGCGTGCAGAAATGACTAAGGAGACCCCTGAGGTTACAACAGAAATCTCAGGAAGGGATAAAACCTTGAAGATTTCAAGAGAAGGTGAGTGGTGAAGTTACTCAACAAGAAGAAAAAGCAGATGAGTTGACGCCAGAGCGTTCAGCAGAGGAATATCAAAAGCTGGAATGGATGGTGGAATCACTTCAAGAAGAAGTGTCGATTTACCGTGGGTCATTGGATCTCCCAGACCAATGAGAAGATTAAGGTTGAGTGTTTCTCAACACTCATAATCTTAGGAGGAATAGAGGCCGTTAGATTCGGATCAACGAGAGTCATGGATCTCACATCCTTGAATTTCGTCGTTTCAAAATTCAGGAAGTGGAGAGGGTTGTGACTTGGAGTCGAGAGTCGTGAACTGTCGATTCGTGAAGTCTCAAAAAAACTAGGACCGTATTATCGTAGGAGATATCAGATTCATTGATCCATGGAAAGGAGTCGTTGTGGTTTCGAAAGTCAGAAAAAGGAGTGGTTTCATTGAAAACAGCCAATAAGCGAAATCCTGAAGTGTCGAAAAGACTGAGCCCCAGGTTTTAATCAGAGGTCACATCGAAGAAAATTCAAGGGAGGAGTCAATATCCATTAGCCCTTTCAGGTTTCAGATATTGAAGAGTCGAGGGGACTTACATTAGGATTCATGATGTTGAGAAGTCTGAAATACCCTTTCGGTAAAGGTTGTGGTCATATTTGTTGGTCACGTGGGTGAGAGTTAGCGCCTTGTGTATGTCCGCACATGCATAACTCATAAGGACCTGTGGATACACACACTTGTGCATGTGTCTTAGTGGGATATCCTATGGGGAAATTGAAGATTCAATCTGACTCAGGTGGAATTTTAGAACGATCCTAAGACTGGGAGGTCGCGCAGATCCTGTTGAGGTAGGGGTGCTGTGTCAATAGATATTTTTTAATCTTTATTAGGCATGGCCAACATCAGCACTCATCGTTCACACAAGATGCAAGGATTTCCTCTAGAAGAACCAAAAGAATATGCCCCCTTGATTCATAATTCACTAGAGGGTCCTTCTCTTGAAGACACATTTAATAACGTCGTATCTTCTGAGATTGGGAGTTCTACTCCATTGGTCGAATTATCACTCCCTTTAAATCCATTGTTGAATTTTCTTCAAGACCCTGTTCTTCTTTGAATAAACTCTTTAGGAGATGTTGTTGCTAAAGACTATACTAGAATTCCTTCGGGACATTTCGTAGAGTCTGGTTTGGATGATCCACCATTTCATAGTGAATCATTTAGAACCCTGGTTCAAACTTCTGGAATTTTTAATCCTAGTTCAGTCCCAGTCTATCCTTTTTGGAGGACTCGCTCGGGACACGATATTTTTGATAAACTAGGTATGGGTCTAAACCAATCTACCTCATCACATATACATGTAACTTCTACTTCTTATATAGTACCTCTGAATAATTTGACTGTAATGACAATTAATGTTGTTACAGTTTCAGACCCGTTGTTGGTTGGGACACATACAATTCTTCCTCTCCAATTCACTAGCTCTACCACAGTCCCACAAGTTGCACCTTTTTCTACTGGAAGTTCAGGAACAATTCAAACTCCTATTGGAACACCACTTCTTCTTAGATCAAATCCATTACTTCCATCTGGGTATAATTCTCTTAGTAGTTCCATTCCTAATCCTACCTAAGGTCCATCTGGAGGACCTAGTCTTTTTATTCCACCTAGGTATAATGTTGCTAGTAGTTTCATCCCTACTCCTACTCAAGTTTTATCCGGAGGGCCTAGTCTTCCTCCACCACTTGGAGTATCTATTCATGCTAGCCCAAGTAGATCCAATTTACTTGGAGGCACAAGTAATTATGTTACTTTTGGTTATCAACTTCCTGTTGGAGGTCAACCCCAAGTTGGGGGTCACAACCCATTTTATGGGAAGTATACGCCTAGATTACAAACCCAAACTTGGAATTTTCCTTTCCAAGGCAATCAAAAACTTCCTGGGGGGAAAAATCTTCAATCAAATTATTTTGTACCCTCTAATCCCGGACATCCTTATCTAGGCACTGTAAATCCTATCTAGGGTCAGGCTTCCCAATCTTATGCTCCTTTCCAAGGTGGCATGCCCAATCAACAAACTAATGTTGGCTACTTGACTCAAAATCCTCCTCAACCAAATTTGACTAGACTCTCTAACTATTTAAAAACATATTATGGTACTATTGGTATACCTATGATATTACCTCCCCAAAATTATCAGTTTCCTCAAGTTAACAGAAAATTGTTGTTTCTAGCTACTTTGGATTTACCGGATTTGTCTCAAATTTTGATTGATCCTATCTTACATTCTCTTTTTTGGCTGGTTATACCTGCTAAAATGTCATTGAACATTCCAAATTTTGACAGTCGATCGGGAGAGGATCCAAACAATCATGTCATGAATTTTCATCTTTGGTGTTCATCCAACTCCTTGATGGATGACTCCATACAACTACACTTTTTCCAATGCACTCTTACGGGTTCGGCTTCCAAATGGTACATCAAATTTCCTAGAGGTTTCTTTAATGATTTTAGCACCTTAGGCATGGCTTTCTTAACACATTACCAACTGTCGATATTGTATGATATAGAAACGAAAATTTTAAGTTCATTTAAACAATCCTCTTCTATTCACATATCTCATCATATTCATGAATGGAAGAGGAGACGATGATTAATAAAAGTTCCTCTTCCTGATTAGTTGTTGGATGATGTTGGCCCTCGACCAAGTTTTGGGGAAACTTTGGTCAGTTGTTTCCCACTTTTGGACTTCAACACATTGGTTGAAGGAGTGCCCAGGAGGAGCTGAGATTGCGGATCTCACCTATTTTGAGGGTTATGTGGACCCAATAAGGGGTCCTTTAGGGTTTTGTAATGGGTTTATGGGATGTCGGCCCATGGGTTTTCCCCATGTTTAGGACTTATTGTAAGGGTTTGTAAAGTATAAATAAAGGGGAATGTATTGTAGAAGTAGCATAGTGCAAGTAGTTTTGTGTGAAATAGTAGTGCTTTGTGAAAAAGAATGTGTGTGGTCGAGGTTTTGTGCTCGACTATGATTTTGTAGAAGGTGCTAAGTGTTGTGATAAGAGATTGTGGCTCTGTGCATTTGATCTATTTTTGGAAGGTAAAGAAGGAGGATCTAAGGCTTAGTGCATAGATCTCCTGTCTTTTGTGAAGTTCAAAGATGTGGCTTAGTGCATAGGAGTGCTTGGATGTAAGATCTTGGAGAATAATAAAGACGCGAAGTGGTTTGTGGATGTAGCCCCACCCTGGGGTGAACCACCTATATCTAGTGTCTCATGATTTTCTTTGTGCGGTGTCTTTTTGTTATGCATTTAATTAGTGCTTTCATTATGATGTATAATGAATATATACTTTGTTTCTTAAGTACTTTACTTATGTTACAGGGTAAATGAATACTAGATCTGACTCACAGTGCTAAGTGCTAAGTGTTCAGTGTGCATAATCACTTGTTGTTACTATGCTAGATCTGTCTTGATTATACTCTGTGATGTTAACGAGATTAATAAACTAATACATGTTCACTTCCTAAGCATTAACATAATATTCTACAAAGTGATATTATCACATATTCATGTCCCATCCTAGTTACAGACACATGTGTCCTATAACCCCTATTGCTTCTACCTTGGGTGAGACTTCGCCTACTTCGTAGTTGTTATTGAAAGGGTCAGTAGTCGGGTTTTTGTTGGTGCATTGTTAAGCATTGAACCCTAGGTTTTCCTTGTGCCAACAAATGGTTCTGTTGCCGGGACCTAAAAATATGATTGCTAGGAACTGAAGTAAAGAAGAAGAGAAGCTCTATGTGTAGGTTTGCTACTGAAGTGCGTAGTACTCTACTTGACTTATGAAGCCTTGTTCCAAGAAATTAAGTTGTTCTGAAAAAAAGAGGTAAGTTCCTAAAAGAGGTAATCTTTATGCTTTGGTAAGAGAAAGATAAGTGAAAATGTTTGGCTTGAAATCATGAATTTAAGTATGTTTAATAGATCATGTCCTATTCTGAAGTCTAGGGAACAATTGAAAGAAATATTTGATTTGAGTAAATTTAATGAAGAAAGATATGTTATCCCTATGCATAGAAAGAGTTTTTGGACTAATAAGTGGATGCAAGAACCTAGAAAGATTTTTTGTAGATTGCAGGTCCAACATTATGATCCTAGGGGAAGTGCGTAGTACATAAAATATTGGGGGACATTTAAGAGAAAAAGATGATTTCCTTTGTGTCATAATTGCAAAAGGTTAGGACATCTTGCTAAGGAATGCCTTGGGGTAGGCCATATTTGTCTTTTTTGTAAGGTTGTTGGTCATGAGGTTGAGGATTGTCCAAGGATTATTGCTAAAGTTGAAGGGACGGACATAAGACAAGAAAATTATGAAAAGAGTCAAGAGACTAAGGGTATGTTAGAAATTCATAAAGAGAAAAGGTCAGAGTAAGCTCAAACTATGTTATTACAGTTGGAAGAAATGATGGATGGTTATAAAGATGTAAGTTTACCAGAAATATTGAAAGCAAAACAATGCATAAGTGCAAGAATAAAATACTTCGACATAGACTTTATAGTCTTGGATGAAGAAACACAAGTGAATATTATGACAGAAGAAACTTGGAAAATTTTGGGAAAGCCTAATGTGGTACCTTCTTTGGGAAGGATAGGATTGTTTAAGGGCATGCTGATAACTTTATGTGGAAGAGTAACTACTGTACCTATCATTGTTCATGGAACATTGACTGAAGAATAATTTGAAGTTATTAAGTTTGTTGAGACAACACTCCTTTCCCACTTTTGTTAGGTAAGACTTGTATTGAGCAGGATCAAATTAGAAGGAACGAAGCTATAGAAAAGAAAAATAAATAATTAAGGGATTTCATAGCTAGGAAAGTAGACCAACTAATAGAAGAATGAGAAGATAAGTCGAAGCAATAGAGCAAAGTAACAATGCAAGAGGGACATAAAGAAAAATAATTAGATATTGAGGTTGAAATAACACAAGAAGGCTTGAAGGACCAATCTATCCAAGAGAGAAATATGCACACTCAGGAAGTGTTAAGAGAAGGGATATTAACTTCAGAACCTTTGACGGTACATTGACAGTGTCAAGCCGCTACACTAGGGGACGATAAGAATAATAATGGAAAGAGGATTCCAGAATCAGTTAAAGAAATTCAGACAATAGGAAAGAAGGCAAGGAAGATCAATAGAAAGAAGGCTAAGTTGGAAAAGCTACAAGAAATTATGAAAACTAGATGGAAGACTTCGCAGACTGGAACCTTGCAGGAAGTAGGTTTGCAGGGTTTGAACCTTGCTAGAACAACAGGTCCGCAAAGATTTGGACTTCACCCTGGGGAAGTTATATAACCATTGGAGGCACCCCGACCATTACAATGACGCTCCAGAACGGTTAGGAAACAAATTTATTGGTTTATGGAATTCTTTTGGAGGTTGAGACCGCACCTTAACAACTAGATTTATAGTAATAAAAGAATTTTCCTATCCGTTGGAAGATCTGTCACCTCGTCTCGCTTATTTAACTAATCAATGGTGGCGCTGGGACCACTTTTTTCTATCTGTGACTGAATAAGATAATTTTAGAATTGTCCAAGTGTTGAGCTGTGTTGACTATTGTTATCTGAAAGTATACCCTGCATGTTTGTTTGTCTACCTGTTGTCTGTTAAAAGATAGAATGTGGAGCGAACCTAGAAATTTGGAGAAGTCTGTCGAGGAAGTTCTTAGGAAACTCATGGCTGATAGACCTATATCCAAAGGTATCTAGGCATAATTGACTAGGGGACTATAGGATTCCCCTTCCAATGGACAGTGTTCCACCCGCATGAACCCCATAATTGAGCAGAGAAGTAAGAACTATGGTGATATGGCTAACGTAAAGAAGATCTCTGACGAGATCCTGCCTAAATATATTCCACCTCTAGACAATTTTGTTAACCATGGTAGTATCCCTCATTCTTTTAATTACTCTATGCTCACTACATACATTCTGAAAGGAATTTGCATACTAGGAAGTCCGTTAGGGAAGATCCCACTATTGAAGCAAAAAGACTTCAACTTAGGAGACCATAAGAACTGTGCCACACTAGCTCCTCACTGTTACTTAATGAAGACGACTGGAAAGAAACCTTGCCTCATATTGTAGCCAGGGATTAAGGGGTTGGCACTATCAACCATATTGAATGTGATGGAGATTCCGCATTTTGGCCACCACCAGGAGGTTAATTCTTGCGTTAAAATCCCTCTATCGTGCTATCATGGAGGATATCTATAGCTCAACATAATAATTACTGTGGATCCAACATTGATTGACTAGATCACAATTTTATGTTTGAAGGGTCCTGACCCACATCAGTTCTATCCAGGGAATACCTCAGACCATTCTTTAGCATAACGCATCAAAGAAGCCTATGGAGAGATAGAAAAGTGGAAGCGAGGTTACGAGGTAGCCTCCATACAAGATGGCACAGTGTGCCTTTCTTGTCAACTCTTAGTTGGAAAGATAGTGAGGAAGAATCACCCCACACAGGTCATCAGGTTTGTGGTGGACCTCACAATAAAGTGTGTGGAGGGCATGCAGATGAACTGGGCGAACTACCTCGTCAATGAGCTAGAAAAGGATTTCCATAAAGCCCAGGACTTATGATATGAGTTACACTACAATTGGTTGATCATATTCATCACAATTGTGGCTTGGAAGATGCCTGAAGGAGCCACTTTCCCAAAGATTGAACCTACGGAGCCCTTCGCCACTCATTTTTCCACCCTATGGTATACCAATGACATGACGAAGCACTGGCAGTCTAATGTCATGTTTCATGGATATTATCAGCAGTTAAAATTCACCATTGAATCATTCCTGCGTATGACACCACATACCCTGCATCAATACTAGCCCATAGCAAAGTTCCACACTAATCCCCACTTCATTTACATCACCACGTGAAGAGATAAGCACCACGAAAAATTGAAGTCATACTATAAGCTCACAGATGAAGATATGGAATAGATTACAATGAATGGCCAAAATAATTTCTTTTACCTATCGTCGATGCAGATTTATCTAACATTGACACTATAGGAAGCCCAATAGTTACACGAGTTGAAAATTTCAGACAGTCCAGTGGGACAAAGAAGAATAAAAAGTAGGTTGAAGTCCAGGATATAGAGAGTGACGAATAGGACAAAACTTCTAGAGATAACAGGTCTAGCTCGCTAGGAGGAGGAGAAGACATAGAAGAAGGATAGGGAGGAGGAGATGAAGGAGAAGAAGAGCAAGGAGGAGGTGAAGCTACACCACCTGAAGATCCCCTTGTTGGGATAGTGACAACACAAAAGAGGAAAGTTTCTTCGAAGAAACCTTCAGCAAGGAAGAAGACACACGCTAATAAGCCACAGTTGGAAGTCACTCTCACTAACAATGACATTAGTCTAGTCCTTGGGGATATGGAGAAATACTTTGAAGACATGTTGCAAAGATACAAAGAGAAACAGGTGGATTTTTATGAAAAGATTGAGAGGGAGTTGAAGGAAGTTCAACATGTGGTTCGTTTGGTCTGCACAGTGCCTACTGCGCCATCTTTGCCTTCCTCATAACAGACCGTAGACTTGAGGGACGAACCAACTCTGTAGGGTGAACCATGGATTTGGATCACCCTCCTCTAGTATAGCATCAAGTTTCCCACCCCCGCAACACTACAGGCTAGCCCCAACTTGGATGTTGAGGTTAAACTTAAAGGAGTATCTCCATGACAGGTCGAAGTACTAGAGGTAGGTTTGAAGAGATATAGAAGGGAACAAAGAGAAATGACCACTAAAAGAGAAACCCATCTAAGAAGGCTTGTTGATGAAATAGAATATTGATTCCAGAGATCTCGGGAAGAAAAGGATAAGAATACCAAAGCCTTGCAAAAGGAGAAAGACGAAGTCCTAGTATAGTTACGAGCAGCGTAGTACATTGTAGCTTCCCATGAAAGAAATAAAGTAGAGCTTTAGGCGAAGCTTCAGGAGGAAAAGAGAGCTGGTGAATCCCAACTACAGAAAGAAAAAGAGCAGCTTCTCGCAGATTAGGTCATGGTCAAAGAAGCAATAAGTAAAGCATGTTTCTTTGTGCCAGGATTGGCATAGAAGGAGCAAGGACCTATCAAATCTCAAGTAGTGAACCTCATAGACACCCTCCAGCAGTTTTAGGCTAGGATAGTTTAACTATAGGCTTGAAAAATGTCGAGCACCCTGTAGGAGGTGTGTAACTAGAGGGAGAAATATGCCAAAAACACAGTAGAAAGTATAAAATCCCTCACCTTGGCATGTAAACAGTTTATTGATAGAAGCACCCATACATATGAATGCCTTGTTGAGGATCCAGAGTTAAAGAAGCTAGAGCGTTAGTTATAGGAGGCACAGTATCAAACATTTTCATTGCAGGTGCAGATGAAGCTACTCACAAGAGTGGAAAGGATGAAGAGATCAAAGTGTAATATACCAGATATAAAATGTATGTAGAACATAAATAAAATGCTAGTAATGGCAGAATAACAGCAATATAACCAGAACATTCACCACAATAACACTGAAATGATATAAGAATAACAACATAAATAGCACTTTAAATCTAAAAGCAATGTTCACGGGCCTCTTCGAGGGGGAAATCTCCAGTTGAGAAGAGCTCTATTACAATAATATCCAAGCTAGGGTTCTCATACCCTCAAATCCTACTTATACTAAAAAGAAACATCTAGAGGAAGATCCTTCTAGAAGTGGAAGCTTCTATTAGGTCTTCTTACATATGCCTTATTCTATTTTATTGAAAGGCCTTATTAATATTGACCTTTATTACATCCGAATATATTTTTCTACCTATGTGCGGGTTAGGACCCTAACATGTCATTCCCCTTAAAAACAACCTTGTCCTCAAGGCTTTAGATGAGGAAATTGTTGCAGAATGGTAGTTGGTTCCCAAGTGGCGTCTATTGGAGTTGTATATTTCCACTGGACTAGGACTTCCTTGATGATTCTCTGATGTAGGCAATGCTCACGCTGGTCCAAAACTGCTTCTGGTTGTAGCCAAATGGATCCTTCTTTAGCTAACTCTAGAAGGTTGGTTTGAATTTGGCACTTAGCTCCAATCACCTTCTTTAAGCATGAAACATGAAAAATGAGATGTAGCTTCGAATGGCTAGGCAAAGCTAACTGATAGGTGATTTGTCCCACATGCTTGAACACGGCATAAGGACAATAAAATTTGGGCACTAGCTTCTGACAATGCTCGACCTTGAGGGAAGTTTGCTTGTAAGGTTATAGTCGAAGAAACACCTGATCCCCTTCTACAAATTGACGTTCATAGAAACCTTGATCTTCTTGTTGCTTCATGTGATTCTGTGCCATGACCAAATTCTCTTTGAGGGTATGGAGAATGGCCTCTCAAGCTGTAAGTGTTAGGTCAACCACCTAGACCTTCAAGGCACCCGATAAGTATGAGAGAACTTAAGGTGGCTTATGTCCATATACCTCTTCAAAAGGAGTCATGTCTGTAGCTATATGGTATGAAGTATTGTACCACCATTCCTCTAGGGGTAACCATTGAGCCCATTAATTCTTCTTTTCCGAGTAAAAACACCTCGAGTATGTTTCCAAACACTTGTTGAAAACTTTCATTTGGCCATTAGTCTGGGGATGATAAGTTGTGATGAGATGCAATTTTGTGCCTTGTATCTTGAATAGTTCTTGCCAAAAATTGCTTGTGAAAGTTGGGTCGCGATCAGAAACAATAGAGTGTGGCATGCCATGAAGCTTGAAGACCTGATCCATGAAGATTTGAGCCACCGTGGATGTTGTAAATGGGTATTGAAGGGCGCAAAAATGAGCGTACTTGGAAAGGCAATCAACAACCACCATGATGATGGATTTATTTCCCGATTTGGGTAAGCCGGTAATAAAATCCATAGAGATATCCTTCCAAATAGCAGGTGGAATCATCAACGGTTGTAGTGTGCCTGACGATTTGACTATTTCTCCCTTGTTTCACTGACACACGTCACATTCAACTACAAAATTATGAATGTCCTGTTTCATACCATCCTAGAAAAAGGAACATTTGACCTTTTCATAGGTTTTGGTGAACCCGGAGTGCCCTGCTGTGGGTGTAGCATGCAGCTTAGAAAGTACCATGGATTTAAGCTTTGATTGTTTAATTAAATACAAATGGCATTTGTATCGAAGCTCCTCATGGAGCCAAGAGTACCTTGGGGAATCTAGAGCATTGGACTACAATTGTTGGTTCAACTACGAACTTTTGGGGTCTTGTAGCCATTCCTGGAAAACGGCTTGGAGCCAATCTGGTACAATGAATGAAAGAGAAAAAAGGGATCTTTCATCTTCATATTTTCGAGAAAGTGCATCCGCAGTCACATTGTCTTTTCCTTTCTTATAAATGATCTCATAATCATATCCAAAGAGTTTAGTCACCCATTTTTCTTGTTCTGGGGAGGAAATGCATTGTGCCAGAAAATACTTGAGGCTTTGATGGTCTGTCTTAATTTGGAACCGTTGCCCCAATAGATAAGGATGCCATAGATCCATGACATGCAAAATGGCCAACATTTCCTTTTCATAGATGGTTTTGCCAAGATTTATTTCAGATAGTTTCTTTCTAGTAAAGGCCAAACTTCGACCCTCTTGCATAAGGACAACACCAATTCCTTTCCCTGAGGCATCACATTCCAACACAAAGGTCTTTGTGAAATCGGGAAGGGTGAGGACTGGAGTGGTGCACATGGCCATATTCAAGGTTTGAAAATCTTGAGCAGCAGCTAGAGTCCAAGTGAAAGAGTTCTTTTTTAGGAGAGCAGTGAGAGGTGTTGCAATCTTCCCATAATTATTAACAAACTTGCGATAATACCCTGTTAAGCCTATAAATCCATGCAAGATCTTAAGAGTCTTTGGGTGAGGCCAATATTGCATAGCTTCAATCCTTTTAGGATCCACCCTGATGCCATCGTTGCCAACCAGATGACCCAAGTATTCTACTTCTGAGGCGCCAAAACAACATTTAGACTGTTTCAGGAAAAGTTGGTGCTGAGAGAGTAGATGGAGAACTCGATCCACATGAGAAAGATGGTATGTCCAGGTTTTTCTATAGATGAGGATATCATCAAAGAAAACTAAGGAAAAATGGCAGAGTAAAGGATGGAAGACATGATTCATGAGGCTTTGGAAGGTGGAGGGGGCATTACACAAGCCAAAGGGCATGACCAAAAACTCA